>WOGO01000240.1:0-26800 GCA_015342085.1 Leptinotarsa defecta
CGAGGCGGGAATCGAACACACGACCTTCCGATCGTGAGTCGGACGCACTACCACCGCGGCCAATTCCACAACAAAACTAAATAGTAACATCTCAGCAGAAACCTTTTAATAATATGAAAGCACAATTTGAATCTACATGAAGGTCTCCTTTTTCGCAAAAGAAACATGGGGTTCAGGTCCCAAGCAAATTCATTGGATTTATGTGATGATTCTGAGACCAATAATCACTTATGGTGCAATTGCCTGGTGGTCAAAGACTCTACAGAAAACGGCCCTGGCGAAGCTCTCTAGCTTACAGAGACAGGCTTGTCTGGCCGTTAGTAGTGCCATCATTTCCACACCGTCAGCGGCCATGGAGATCCTTCTAGAACTACCTCCTCTCCACATTTTTCTGGAGAGATAGGCTAGATAAACTGCATATAGACTTGTGCACATTGTCAATTGCACAAATCAATTTAATGCAGAGTGTAACAGACTATTAGTCGATACTGGAAGTCACAGCATTCTGGAAATGACCTCCAACTGTCTTATAAAGTACTGTTCTCGTCCGGGAGAAGGAAATATCAAGAGCAGATAGTTGTTGGTTCACAGGACTGTATTTCAAGAGGAAATTTATGCTACAGAATTGTGTGCGGAGAGATTGGAAGAATCCAACCTCATGCACAAATCAATAAAAATATTCTCGGATAGTCAAACGGCGTTGGTAGCTCTTGGCTCCTACTGAGCAAAGTCTAAATTGGTAGCAAATTGCCAAAAACGACTTTCCTCGATAGGAAGACTTAACAGATTTTCTCTGGCGTGGATTCCTGGCCATACTGGCCTGGAAGGCAATGAAACTGCTGACTCCTTTGCAAAGGAGGGTGCTGCAAGCAGCTTCCTCGAACCAGATCCTGTCATTGGCATCACTTTAGGCTTTGCCAAACAAAGACTGAACACCTGGATGGCAAGAAGATTTATGAATTCCTGTAGAATGTTCAAGGATTCGCTCACTCTGAAGTGTTTATTCACCTCTCGAAACTTGATACCAAACAATTGTCGGACTACAATAGGGATGACTACGATGTCTAACAGGCCTTCTTACAGGCCCCTGTCATATGAATCATAATATGCAGAGACTCGGACTGTCGAAAGACAGTGTGTTGCCTCTGTTTGGAAAATGATGAAACAGCAGAGCACATACTTTGTATCTGTCCCGCTGGGGACTGAATCAGGTTTTTAGAGTTCGGCAAAGCCGTACTCTTATCAACTGACCTGAAAGACCACTCACCATATAAACTAATCGGTTTCGTTAAGTAGCTGGGTTTATTTGGTCGAGTGAGAATAGGTGTGAGCTACAATAAAACCTCGCGGGTTGCGATGGAGGGTCAAATAGACTCACGCACTTTGAACCTAACCTAACCTATTGCCTCTTCAGCATCAAATCTGGATAAAATCATAAGGTGAAGCACTCAAATCATTCATAAAATTACCACTTTATGTCACGAATGAGTTCAATGTACTCATGTAATCGACAGTACGTATTGATATTCATTCGCTAATTTGATCAAATCCCAGCCATATCAGTTTTGTTCAAATTGAAAAAGGTTCATTTTCAGGAGAGATTACTTTTTGGGAAAGGTTTTGCCTTACTACTTCTCTATTTTCATATAAAAAATAATTTGGGAATCTTCCAAAGAAACGAAGGAAGCAATCAATTATTCTTCCCAAAAATTATTCTTTGCTCAAAATATATCTGTTTCAATTTGAAATAATGAGTAGTTATAATCCTCAATTCTAAACTTGTAAAATGCATATATTCTGAAGGTGATAGTAATAGATTCTGATATATGATTTAAAATTCTAATGACTCTGAAGATATATGTTGTATCGAAGTATTAGAATATATTACATATAGTACTAAATTTAAATTGTTCATGAAAATAATGCCTAGGTCTTTCACAGAAAAATCATACCTGCGTTGTAGACTCTGCATTTTGATTTTTTTCAATAAGAGAGATTCGTTTTTTGGAGTTTTACTTCTTCATCATTATATAAAAATTCGAAAAAGTAATTACCTAATTCATCTTATCGAGTTTTCACTATTTGTTTTAGTATGGAAAAATTAATATGTTTTCTGATGATATATCGTTGATGTATTCAGGAAATAATTCACAAATGATAATAATAATAGTCTTTATAACTACAACCACACAAAAAAATAACAACATCAAGTTCTAACTACATATATGAAGTTACAGTAAAAGGCGAAGTTCAATAACTGCTTAATTGTTCTTCCACATGAAAAATAAAAAATAATATACTTTCTGATTTTATCAAGTCTGAATTATCACCTCAAATTATAAAAAAACGTCATTCATATATAACACAAACAATTCAAAACATAATACAACCATCAACCATTTCCCATCTGTCGAGTTTTTAGGGCTTTATACATTGATGTAAATTTTAAAATCAACGAATATTTTTAATATGTGTTTTTTTTTTCGAAAATAGAAATATATTATCAATAAAGTATTCAAAATGTATTTATTTCTCTTCAGTTCATTGAAAATTGTAGTATGTGATATAATTTTGGGGATCAGCATCAAATGTTCTACTGAAACCACTGAAAATACTGCAGAATAAAGTTATTGAATTAATTTTCAGAATAAGTTATAAGGAACCAACTGTCAAATAATACAAACCAAAATATATATATATATATATATTAGATAAATTTAAACTTTGTACCTTCATTCATCTGGCGAAAAAAAAAATTGAAACATTCAAATATAATTCTTGAAATGAATAGTGATCAACATAACTATTCAATAAGGTATTCAAAAAATCAGAGGGTTTTGAATATCAGATCAAATATTCGTATAGTATCGATTTATAGAATGGTTTTGAATATATAATAATCCGCCAAATCCTTTGAAAAATGACAGCAAAATGAAATTTGAAAAAATCTAAAAATATCTTTTTTTAGAAGCTTCTACTTTGTTATCAATATTTTATATATTTCATACATTTTCCATTCAAGCGAATTCTTTTGTCCTTTTCCATATTGTTGCTATAAAAATTGTTTATTGTTATTATTATTCAAAATAATTTAAAATGGCTGTACTATTGAAATAATATATCAGTAGTTGGTTCAAATCTGACTGATGACATGATGACATTTGAGGATTGTATTTTTTGTGTGTGAAGCGGGATAAGACGGATGTTAGTTCTTGTCATCGGTGCTTCTAGACTAAGTTGTACTGGAAATCGCACGTTGAAAAATGAGACCTTGTTTAGCATCAACTAACATCATTTTCGTCTTCCGAGGATTACCGTTCACATAAAACTGAGAGCTGTTCAGGGTTTTTAGTGTATTTCTTAAGGTATTTCTTATTTGAATCTGCCTTAGAAATGACAAAGTACTTCCTATCAGAAAATAATTAAGAACATTTCCAGCAGGGCACAATCAAAAACGGTTTTGGAGAATAATAGTCTGTTAGGCATTACTTTTTATTGATTGTTCGTAATGCTGAATAACTTTTTATTTATGTTACTTGTATCACTCAAAGCTGTATAAAAGCTGTATAAATCATCTACTGTTCCCATAGATCCCAATTATCTGAACACGCGTTAATTAATACGGAAGCTAGGGTTCCGCTTACTTTCTCTTCATCGACAAATTTCATTGCAGGAACAAAACGAAACATTCTAAAGGAGAGACAATCATGATATCAACTACTGAATTTTAATATTTTTATACGTAACACTCACAATTTATGAAAATCCCTCCAAGTAAATTTAATGACTTTCTTTGAAAAAACCTTTCCTGCCAACAAAATTCTCACATCCACGCCCCTGAATGGATTTCAGGTACTCGCTGGCTGTCAGTTCTTTCCTACACAACTTAATTTTCAAGAGAGAGCTTTGCTTCAGAACCTCCAGATTGTTCGGTTCAGATCGTGCTGGCTGTGCTTGCGAGAGGACGTTTGTTCGTTTGTTTCTTCGTCGATCGTAGTTTCGTTGTCTAACTTCACGTTCAAAGCTTTACCGACGGTCAGTAGATTCTTCGACCTATTGTGAACGGGGTGCCCGTCGAATATTTGGATTTGAAAGTGGTTTTTGTGAAAATTTTTGCTAAATGTTGAGGAACATGTGACAAGGACTTGAATTATTTCCCTTTTGAGTAAGGCACTTTTCTTCAATCAGTGAATAACATTTTTTTATTTACTAAAAAAAACAGTTTATTTTCAGTTTTTTGTTACTATGCAAATGCAACTGAACGCATTCTCGTATCTCATAAAGGTCATCGGAGTGTTATCGAAATAATGGATGCGCGTGTTATTTTTAGTTGCAACTAACCTTGCCTCTTGAACTTTCCTAATTGACAGTTGGTTATTCTTAGCCGGCAGTTTTAACAGCCTCTAGTCAATTAAAAGTAAACAAGTAATAGAATCTTCATGGTTGATATATAATTTACTATAAATGTGTCTATTCAACATTAATGAACAAAACTTCATGAAAAGAGATATTTGATAATTTTTCTAGTATTGAGAATACAGGTACTCCTATGAAGTTTAATTAGATTCTGTTTTGAAGTAGAATCAACAGATTTTTGATAGAATTCTTAATACATGCAAAAGGCATACGAAAGAATCTAAAATGATATATATTAAAACGGACGATAATCATTTGAAATTTGAGAGTTGTTTAGAACTAAAATTTTTGAAATGATACAACGTTGGTATGTCATCCTAACCAGTGATATAGTTGGGAAAATATATCCACATAAATGTTTTGAAAGAAATATTGGTTCTGGATTTTCATATAAACAAATTAGAAAGTGCAACACATGTTTTTCCACTCAACAGCTTCTTCAATACATATTGTAAAGTAAAACCAGTGTTTATGAAAACTGGAATATGGAAATCTTACCATAGTTTTCTCAATAACTTCACCATGGAATTTCATGAAGTTTAAAAAAATCTGTTTTAAAATCTGTCTTTTCGTTAATCAGCTGTCGCCCCCATACGAACGACAACCCTCAGAGGTTGAAAAACTTTTACGAGCTAAGGACTAACGAGGTCTTACCTTTTAACGTGTGATTCCTAACATGAGTGTTAGGAATTATATTGAAAAATACAATTCAGAATTGTAATTTTGTCGTGAAACCTCAAGTCTGCATTTTTTCATAACCATCTTAACTTTCAAACGAAACATGCAAATTGAATGATCTATCGAAAAATTGGCATGTACGTTATCAAACCTAATTATAAAAGTATTTGGTTGAATAAAGATTAACATAACGAATATAATTATCTACATGTGCTTTGATTGACTAATTTGAATAAAAAGAGAATAATTGTGACCCAACCCTAATGGTTAGACAAATCATGAATTTTGTAGCAAATTTTTGATAAAATACAATTTTCATAAGGATGTCTAATTTTCCTGAGAATAAAATACAGCCCGTATTACTCGCTAATTATATAACTTTTTGTAGTTTTTAAGTTTATCCATTGAAAAAGTGATTTATTTCCAACTAGAGGAAATGCTATTATTATTGAGTATATATGAAATAAATATTGAAAACATATACAGAATCTAATCTTTTCTCTGTATAATAATATAACAATAACCTTTGTTATCATCAGAATATGAGAGGTAGAAAGTTTGCTGAATGAAAGAAATTGAAGCACTTCCCAGAATTGTTTGATTTTTGAATTTCAAGCTGAAATAAGAGTCATTTATTTATAGTTTATTTCGATGTTCTAACGATGATTCCGGCTGGTAACTGACTTTTTTTTCGAATGGAATAGCTTCAATTCCAGTTCAAATTACACCATAAAAAGTTACAAAAACAAGAATAAACCGAAAAAATTGGTAATGAAAAACATTTCAAACTATATCGCCAACTCAGTACAGTGAAGAACGAGAATGTTTTTTCAATTTACAAACTAACATGTTTCAGGTGACTGAATTATTGAATGCGACAAGATAAAAAGAACATATTTCTTAGTGAAAAATACCTTGGATTCACAGGATAAAAATAAAAATTCTCCTTTTTCAAACCTGTACAACCATGGAAAATGACTTTTGTACAATGTATCAAACGTATTCCTGAAAAATGTAACTTGAAATGAAATCCTAATTCTTCGTTATACATTATTCATTTGCAACAACTTTTTTATCGTGCTCTGATATCGTCATATGTTTCGTTCTCGTTTAAGAAAAACTAAAACAGTTCACTATGAGCTTTTCACCAAGAAAACCCGCGCAATACGTGCCGCAAATTTCTAAACCTTTCATAGTGAAAATCACTCAGCCAATTTTTTTTCTATGCATTTTCATCAAGTATCGGCCAGTTTAATGACTCATAAAGTTTTTTGGTATGAACTCCTCTGCACCGGAGCCAATACTTTCAAATTAGTTTGATCATTCGTTTTTTTTTTCGTACTAATGGAAAATGAGAAACAAATGCAAGCAATACTACAGCAAAATAATTTGTAAGTATGATATATTTTTGCGAAATTGTACTGTGAATAATTGAATTCAAGTAACTAGTTTTTTTGTGGACTTATCTCAACAAAACAATAAACAATGTGCTTTTTTTATTTCAGGTTTCAAATATTATTTCCTCAGAACCTATTTATGTAAATCGTAAAATGTTTTAATTATGTATATCATTAAATAGATCTGAAAAATTATCCATAAGAAAGAAAATTCAGATAAAGTTTGCTTTACTTACATTTCAACATAGACTTTATCAATGAAACCAAAAATCATGATAATCTAGATTTCTTATTTTTGATGATTCCTAATATCTCTGATTCATACTAATTATTGATTTGAAACACTGAATAAAGAAAGAAAGAGTAGACTATTTACGATTCAACTCGAGACCTAATTGGGTATGTTATCTTCCACAATCTAAAACGAATCTGAATCCAAAGTTTGGCACAACTATAAATTTTCATAGAATTGGTCATTGGTCATGAAAAAAAAATAGGTTTTTATCAGTAGCTCGCTTTCTGCAACAAAAACTTTCTACAACAAATACCACCTTCTTCTAACGATCGTATGCTAAAGACATTTATTCTCTCACCACATCTAGTGTAAGACTTGGTCACCTCCTGATGATGCTACCTTGGTGAGCGAAACGCACACCGAAACATACTATTTTTGTTCTAGTGTCACAGAAGTTTTTTTCAAAAGATATTTTCCTGTATTTTGATAGTTAAATTTTTAGCAGTCCCTAAGCAATGATTATGAGCCTTTTATTACACAATGAAAACGTTAATGTCTTATTGAATGATCGGTTTTTTATATTTATATGCAACAGGTATACGGGCACACAGTGTATACAAACGTTTGTAAACCCGCGGGTATTGATAGATACCCAAATAAAGATCCTCTTGTCTGTAAAATAGTCAACCTTGGGGCATGAAGATCTACTTTAAATCGTTGAGACATAAATAAATATTTTTCGGAGTCATTTTCTTACTATTTTCTCAGTAGACTATTGTTATTTCTTGTGGCTAAATAAGTAGAAAGGACAATTGACAGAATATAATTAAAGAAAATAATGGATTTGACGGCATACATTATTTGTGAACGGTTGAGTATTAAATATGTCTGATTTCCAGGAGTATCATTTTATACCAGTCCCATCTAACTTACAGCAAGAAAGCAATATCATGATGTTGATCGGGATATGGACGAAAAAATATATTTCACTTTGATTTTTCTTATGATTCAAATTTCCAAATATCATATTCAACTGTGGCAGATCCCATTTTCAATCAGTTTCAACAAAGCCCGCCTGTAATTTCCCACTTCAGAAGCAAAAAAGAATGAAAATGTTTCACAAGAATATGTTTAAGCAGATTCAATCTGATGGTGTGAGGCCACGCGACTTAGGTGGTCGAATACTTCTTTTGATAAATCTGTTATGTACAATGCCTGGTCATCTTGTTCATTATGTCTCTCATTGTGTGAGACAATTCCATACGCTACGTTTCAGCAAGTTGTAAAACTCTCAGTTACTCAATTAAAATTCTCAATTACTGGTCTGTTCTGAACAAATAATAACTAGGATGAAAATAATAATGAATTATTCTAAATATTCTATAATGATGAACAATTCTCAATTCAATATTTTATTTCATTCATCCATTTGATATTATTAGTTGCATAATTTTCGACTTCTGAGGGTTGTCGTTCATAGGGGTGTGACAGCCGGTTAAAGGAAAAACAGATTTTAAACAGATTTTTTTAACAGAAATATTATGTTTCACTATTTCCAATTTCAGTGTGATTCAAAGGATCAGTTTTCACTACAATTATTCTAAATCGTCACTCAGGATTAAAAAAAAATACATTCATATCATCCAACTATCAAAAAAGGTACACGAGGGCCGGGTGTTCTACTATTAAATTTCAATTTTTATGAAAAAAGTCATATGTAGTCATAAGAAATCAAAATATACTTTTAATCTCTGTCTATAGTTCAACGGATTTCATAAACGTCAACTGCAATATACTTTAAATTCAACAAAATATCCACCCCTGTGGACTGAAGAAATGCTAAAGAAAGACAGTATAACATATTCATCCCAAACTTTCCAAATTTCGAGATACCTGATTTTTCACATACTTTTTATAAAATGAATTATCGAACACACTCAATGAACAATATACTTATAAAAAACTCATTAATACAGTTTATTGTATGATTTTCACTATAATGAGTTTTACAAAAACCGCGACACGTGTTTCGCTATACGGTAACTCTCTAAAAAGTAAAATAATTTTACGCTTGAGAAAGCTGTTGTATAGCGTTCTCGAGCGTAAAAGAAGTTTACGCTTGAGAAATCTATTATAAAGGGAATCACGGTCGCGGTTTTTGTAAAACCCTTAATAGTGAAAATCATACAATAAACTGTATTTAATGAGTTTTAATATGGATTTTCATCAAGTATCGGCCAGTTCTATTCAACAATAAATACACTCATGTTTTACTGAAGGTTTTCAAGAGAAAAGCATTATTATTCCAAGTGGTTTCAACTTTCTTATTAGTCAGTGGGTCTCAAGGAATTCCGATTTTCAATTATGGAATATCATTGAAGGTCGCTCTGTCAGTTGTATTGCCAATTGCATATGCAGAAAATTTTCTGTGAAGATTCCTGCACTGACGCCTGTCGAATATAATCCAATGCCCTTCGTGGAATTAACCAGGGGAGTAGTTGTTTTCTGATAGGCGTCAGTTCATTCAACCTACTGTGTAGGCATATTCGAGACTGGCTTGAACGTTTGAATGTTTTTTTTTTAGAAACGGTTTCAAGGTCAAATTAGGGGTGTTTAGAAGGTTGCTGCTGACTAACAAACTTCTGAAATGAAAACTGTTAATTCAAATGATAGATACCATCATTACGTTCAAACATTAGGTACTATTAAATCAGCAGAACCAATCACTCCTGGGATGTTACAATATATGCGGTAGACTTAAATTTTTTTGAATTTTATTTTAAAATTGTAGGATCAGGCTGTTTCGTGAAAAATTAATTTAGAAAAATCAGTTTTTGAATATACAAGTCGGCTTTGGCGGTAGAAGCCAAAATTGTCTTCTCTTCAGGTAATGTACCATTTTTATTCAAGAATCATCAAAATGTTTTCAAAAAAGTTATTCAGAAAAGTTTAGTTACTTCAACTGAACCGCCATTTTTTGAGTTTGATATAATACGTTGTATTCTCTCACATATTTTCCGCAGATGATGCTGGAAAGTACTTTGAATGAAAACATCGAAAAATATTAGGTTTTAACAATGTAATGTTCCTGAAATTTTATATGAGGTCTTATCTCTTATCTCTGTAACATTTTGACATATCACGAACGAAAAGTATACACTACCTGAAAGGAAAATGATTTTCGCGTCATCCTTGAGGCCGACTTGTTTTCCATAAACTGAAAATATTCTTAAAATTAATTTTCCACCAAGCAGTACTCCGTTCAACAATCTTTAAATAAAATTCATAAATTCCATTCAGGCACACCTCTTATAACGATACTGTATAATTTCAGGCACATTTTCCTCTTTTTCAAAATTTTCAAATATTCGTTTGACAGAGGTATCGTGGGTTCTCTTCTCTCTGTCAAATTCACAATTTCGAAAATATGATGTATTTCAATTATTTGGTTATCATATCCTAATGTTCAAGCAACGATTTAAAAACTAATTCATAAAAAAACCGTTTGAAGGGGAAAGGGAGTCCAATATTAGCTTAAAATTATGGCGTGATACGATTTGACAATTTTCTGATTTCTCAGATTATGTTCTGCTAGTTTCTGAAATCAATTTCAATTTAAGGTGGACATCTGGACCCACACAACGTACATTTGCGTACATTCTCCATATTTGAGAAACCATCACGTTTTGAATAGTTCAAATAGTTTACTCGAAAAAATTCTTTCTGGCTATAAGAGATAATTTGAGGGTCAAAATTCATTTTTAACAAAACTTGTTGCAGTGCATCAAGAACTTGCAAAGTTACCACAACTCGTTGAGTTTCAAACAAATAAATTCGAAAAGTACGGATCTGACAATTTCGTTTTCAAATTTTTCAATGCTTGAAAAGCTATATATCAGTTATTCGAAAATGAAGTCATGAAAATTAAGTATATAAAATATTACTGATACAGTCAAATATGTGGATTCAACATCAAGAACTTTCAAGATGAATAAACTTGATTGAAGTTGTTTTGAAAATTTTAGACACAATTATTATTCCTTTTGTCATTTCTCATACATACTTTTGCAGTTATAGAAAAATTATCAATTATCAATAAGTATACTTATAACTTATTAATGATTCCTCGCTTTTTTGAAATATTCGATGTAATTATTCCTTCAGCAACTAACGTATACTTAGCCTATAGTTTTTCTGGTATTTATTATCAACCTTCTTTGAGAAAAAAATAATGTTGTTATTACTGCGCCTGATCATTTTTAATGTTCTTTTCAATTCTTCGTGTGTATGCCTTTCTTATTCATTGAATTTTTCTGGTGCTAAGTCAGTGATCTACTCTGTATATGAAGACATCATGGAATTTATAAATTTTGAATTGATGACCATCTCAAATGATAAAAACTGAAATTTTTAATTCATTCGTCCATGTGAATGTGGACATCCCACCGATATAAAATACATAATCAATTTGCAATGAATTTGACTTGACTTTGACCTTTTATAATGTCACTAGAAATGTTTGCATTTTTTTTTATTTGAATTGATAAGGATTCAAGAGTGAAAACTATCGAGGAGAGATACATACGTATAAGGAAATAAATATTTCGAAATTTATTTCGAGAGTTTTGATCTATGGGGTGTTTCTACCACGCTTGGGGTTTTGTTCACGAGACGGAGTTGTTACTAGTTAACAATCTTTCTCTCAGACGAAGGTTTCATATATGTAGCGGATCCGTGTTGAAATTAATCGAGTCTCAGGCACATTGCTGTCTAGATAGGAACTTTCCTGTACTGGCGAGAGGTAATACCCCGAAATAGCGGCCTGCAGGTGATCTAATTGAATAATTTCAGCATGGCCCCGCTGCTGGATGAACAAGAAACATCTGCGAGACTAACCTCTGTGAGGAATCTTGCATAAATGTCTATCGGATATAATTCAATATCCAGCGTGGTATTAGCTGGGGAAGTAGTTTACCACACCCTACTGTGTAGGTAGTTGGGAGAGATTATTATTTCGAATTTTTTTTCGAAATATTCATTTCTTGATGAGGATTGTTTGTAAAGTTAACCGTTAAAGTGTTCAACCATCCGAGCGGGAGTGTCATCCCCAATTGTTACTGAATAGTCACTGAAATTTCATTTGATTCCCCTTTTCACTGGCGCTTTACTTTTGAAGCGTTGGCAACAATATGTTTTCCAATCAGGAATGTCCATAATGTATGGACATGTATGGACGTCATATTTCAACTAATTTACACAAAACGTTGATGAATTCACACTTCAATTTCCCTACTGAAGCATTTTGTTCATTGGTGAAAACCATATGAAAATCCAGTCGGTAGTTTTTGAGTTTAGCGCTTTCGCAAAGAAACAGATACAGATTTGCAATTGGATTGGTTAAAAATTTGTACAGGTATTTGGCAACGTTTTCCCTTCTTCTTTCTGATTCCTATTTGAGGAATAGTGTTTTTAATACTAGCGAGTAGAAAAAAAAGAAATAAGCCTTTGTATCAAAATCAAGGGCAGCGGGCCTCTTTGGAAATGCCATAAATAAATTAATTAATAACAGATTCCATACATTCTCCTAGATAGAATTTTTTCGACAAGATCCTACTGCAAATAAATCAGTTACGACTAGTATATTTTAGACACATTCAACTTTCGAAGTCATTACAACGTTCCGCTTGAAATTATATTTCAGTCAATTAATTCTGAGTTATTGCTGCCCGATCTTTCTACAGATGTCGTTTATTTTCGCGCTGTCGCTTTGTTAATTTGTCCTCTTTGCTTCAACAAAATACTTAAGCAGCGGTTTCACTTTGTTACTTCCAGTTGTGATAAGCGTCATGTCTCCAATATTACATGGACTTGTTTCGATTCATGAGCAAGTAGGATATTATCGAAACGCTTGTTCATGATTTGATGTCAATAATTTATGGAGTAGAAGTCATTAGCTGTGAATGATTTCAAAATGCTAGCAGGACTTTCACTTTGAACCAGTTTAGAATTAATGTCACCTATACGGTGACCACTAGACAAGGTACGTTCTGAATTAACGTTTGAGACTTGAAATTTCTCATCGATTATTAGCATAATATTAATGAGACGAGGTCATATTTTGAAAATAATTAAAAATAAAGCTAATGTATTATTTTTAGAAATATTCTCATTTGAAATTGATACTATTTTGCATACGTTCAAACGAATTCTCAAAATTGTTTTACTAATATGAATTTGAAATATCAATGACACAAAAGTCATTAAAAGAAATTCAGAGAAAAAAATCAAAGAGCCTTCAGTATTTTTTGGTTCCTAATAATTAATATTTTGATGTGTAGTTTGGTAGTTCTCCGTTAATTCGATGAAAAATGATACGACGTTTCAGGTTGCTTTAACTAGTATTATCAAACATTTTTCATACATTCAGCTTCCACTCTTCTTCGATATTGCAGAGAAAAAAATAGTGGAGATGTGTTCAGTAAGGATACAAAACAAGTAATCGTTTTTTCAAAAGTACTTCGTGAATAACGACTTTTGTGATATTCCGTTCGACTCGAAAAACAGTGTATTGTTGTTCAATTTTCGCTTATATGAATTCATCTACGTTTTATTAATGTTGTGTATGGAATTTGCAGTTACCCAGTTCACATGAGCATCGGTCAAATTTTCCAGAATCCATCTGGAATTGATATATTTGGATAGGTGATATGCCAAAGAAAATGCTTCAATTCACAGTTTGTCACCGATCTTACAAAATCGACTTGGTCGCTATTCTCCAGATTCACCTCTGACAGACATATGCCTGTGACGAAATTCTGCAAACCAATTGTACATGGTTTTTTCAGACGACTTTTAAAATTTAAAGACTTTTTTTTTTACATTCTTGTCAAATTAGGCATGGCGCGGACACTACTGATTCGTACATTTTGTCATAATTCAGGATAACTTATGATTCCTCAATTCTGTCCATCTCTTCAGTTCCATTATTTTGTCTCTCCGGTTTTTAAACTTGAATTGAGTTTTTGAAGGTAATTTTATGTTGAGTTTTTTTTAAATTCGAATCAATCCATTAATAAACATTGGCTTGTATGACATAACAATAAATTTTGATTAATCTCTTTAAGAAGTCGACGATTCATGAATGCACTCTTAGTAAAGTAAAGTAAAATAATGTTTACAAAAGTCAAGGATATCTTTCCAAGATGAATCCCACTGAAGTACCGATTTCGGAACATATTACCTTTGATGTTTGATTTTCGTGCGGAAGTTCATGAAAGCCTAAGTGGGGTAAATACATTTCTAGTAATGAAAAGAGAAATGAAAATTTCTCTTTTCATTATAATTTCCTACCACGTAGTAACGGCTATATCCATCAATTCATTTCTAGTATTTTTCCGATTGATTCGGCCGTTACTTGATGAAGATCCATAGTAATTCCATAAACAATACCTGACGATTTGATCTTCACAAACTTTATTTTCAAAAAATATATCATGGCATGTTTCACTATTATTATTTTTATAATTAAAACACCCGTGGCAAATAAAGGCAAGCTATATATAGTTCAACTTTGTAAAATAATCAAATTGGTGTTTACCACCGAAGTTTTTTCAATCGTCGCAAAGCTCGATGCCAGGAAAAATTGGTGACATGGTGAGCTTAATAATTCGTTATTGAATGATGATTGATGGAAACAAGAAAATACTTTCAGACAGGAAAATACCTTCATACAGCTATACCAACTACCAACTATTGCACATCTACGAAAATCTCTTTTAAAAATGTCATAAAAGGCACCTGTTTTTAAATTATTCTTGATCGAAATGATTTCTATGCTTTTCTCAAAATTCAAAATAAAAATATTGGGATTTTGTTTTTCTTCTGTTTTCATTTGCTGTTTTTGTACACTCACTGTCCAGACACTGAGATGATATTTCTAAGATGCCGCTAATTCTACTGATTCATACATTTTGTCGTAGTTCTGGTAAACTTGGAATTTCATAAATCTATTCATTCACTATTTTGTTTTTACGGTTTTTCAACACTTTTATGTTGTCTTTCCAATTCTAACCAATCCATAATATGATATGTTTAAGAAATCGAATATCTGTGAAGACACTCAATATAAACAGAATATGTTTTTATTCAAATGTTGAGTGGAATACCGTTTTTAAAAATCAAGGACGATATTTGTACCTCTCAAGTACCAATTTTCGAAAAATGTTTACACTTTTCTAGTTTTCGTGCTGAAATTAATGAAAGCCTGGGAGGTTTTATTTATACATTTCCAGTAATCTGAGACTGCAGCGGGGCAAAAATAATTATCGATATTTTTTCAGGAATTGACGTTACCTTTGCAAGATATATAAATATGTTGAAACAAAGACCAACTAGTTATACTTTGTTAAATAATCAAATTGGTTTTTTATCACTGAAGTTCTTCAAAGTGATAAAAACCTTATCAACCGTTGTCGATGCCATGAACAATTGGTGTGCAAATGGTGAGCTTAATGATTCGTGATTATGTAATGAACTCTCAAAATATTCCATATGATTCCAAATTACTCTGGATCACATGTATGAAATATTATTGTTATATCAAAAGTAAATCATATTGAAACAATTACGTTACATTAAAAATATTATATTCAATTCATTTCAACTTTGATATTCCCAACAAACTACAATACGGAGTTATTTAGCAATATACTAATTGAAATGAAATTACTGAAATCGAGAAAAATTCATGAAAAAACAATAATGGAAAGTTGATTTGTTTGCTTTGAACATTTTAGTAATTTTTTGCTAGTTTAAGTCCAACAGTTCAGAAATTATGAATGAATTTTTCCCAAATGTACATGTATTATTGTTTCAATAGTCACTCGACTGTCCTTCCACTTGTTGTGTAATACTAAGTTGATAGTAATACTGAAGTAACACTTCATAGTGATATTTTCACTTAAGAGTTTCGCTATGCTTGTGATTCTTGCCCAAAAGTTTATATTGGACAAACTGGGAGAACCTTTTTTCAAAGAATATAAATTCATATGATTTAAATTATACTATTGGGTATTATATATAACATACTAATTGGGTGGAATTTGGTTAGAATGAACACTCCTGAGGAAGCTATTGTAAAGCGAAACAAATGTTGCGGTTTCGTGAACTGTTTAGCGAAAATCTCACAATAAAGTGTTAGTTGAATATGTTATCTATATATCTACCAATGCCATCACATATTGATAGTTTTATATTTCTTTGGTCTCCATTCTCGATTGTTTATAACATATTTTTCTTCGGTAGTTTTTTGACCAGTTTGTTATATGCTATGCTGCTATCACATCATAGTTCAGTCTTTTTGATAGAAACATACATACTTATTATTTCATTTCATTCAGCGCGGGGCCTGTAGCAAATTCTGTCAAGAGGCCCTTGGTTTGCTATAGGTTCTCAAGTTAAGGGTATCAAATAAAACAAAAGTGTTACAAATAAACTTATCTGGATTCAATATGAAAATATGGATCGCATTGCTTGGACGTAGCTAGTACTCGAAGCAATGTCAAAATAAATTTTATCTCGAAACATGATCGATATGATAGTCGATTCAAAAAAAAAGTCAGCTACATTCATTCATGAAATTATTCAATATTTTATAATAAATCAAGCAACCAGAGATCATGACTGAGTTAAAAAAAATAAACAGTTCGTCTTTTTCTCGAAATGAATTAGATATTATATAAAGTCATACTTCTTTAAGTACAAATATTTTAAGGGTGTGTTCGGGCCATGAAACTGAACAACTTTCGTCAAGAAACATAGGTCGCAAAATTTTGGTTTTCAATAGGAAATTAATCAGCTTATCGGCAGTTTTGCATGGGAGGCCGAAAATTTGCTTCAATTTGTTGACATAAGTTCATTGTGAAAAGTTGGTCACTTTCATGGCCCGAACACGCCCTTAAAATATTTGCGCGTAAAAAAATATTACCTCATATAGTAATCGATTATAATTAAACCGAAAAGTAATGAAATGCAATTTTCAAAGAGGATCTGCTCAAGAGTATTGCGAAAAAAAAACATTTATTGGGAGTTGTAGTGTTTCCAACACTTATTGCATACCATAAGGGGCTCAGGCAGCCAGATTTTGATGCAAAGTATATTCGTTATCCAGAAAAGAGCTTTGAGAATAATATTTCAATTGAAGAAGCGTGACTCGTGAAGGCCACTTTTCTGCAGAAATAAAATATTAACAATATTTGAAATATTTATTCTAGAGATTGTCTGCTTACTTCACAAACATAAAGAAAACTTTGAAAACCATACAGAAAAGTCTACGCGTAGCGATAAAAAATTTGCCCTTCCACTGCCCACATCATCTTTGACCAGGCAGTCTCAAATCTATAGATGTAGACAAATATATATAATCATCTACCAAAACATATTACATCAATTAATGAACTTAGAAAATTTAGAAAATCAGTTAAGAACCTTGTTTTGGGACAGTGCTTCTACAGTTTGGAAGAGTATTTTGCATACAAATTCTAGTCTTTCGGTAAACCACGATGTATATTACGATTTATCCCAAGTAATTTTAAAATTATGTTGTTTTACAGATAACATTATTTCGTATCTTTGATATTTTTTGATTGTTTTCTTTTTGTCTTTTATTTTTAATCTTCACTGTATTTTTGTGAATACTATATAGTCTTAAAACGTTTCATATATTTTTAACATTTCATGTATTTGTAAACATGACACCCTTTGTCGACCAATTGTATTACACCACCAATAATAATACAATTCAATATTGTTTTTCAAGTATTCGTCCGAAATATTCAAAAATAGATGAGCTTGCCGTTCAGTAACAAGTACTATTGGGTGTTTGTTTACCTATTCCGTTAGCACTATCAAAAAACTTGACATACCTCACTTTTTTTTTGGGTACCCCCATCCAATCCTGTAAAATAACTGATTTAATATTACGCAGGTAGATATAATTGCACAAAAAATCTTTATGTACAGCCACTAGCACGCAGCGTTTCCAAATCCTTGAAATTAAGTTGTAAAAGTCTTCCAAGAACATGTGCACCTGACCGAATGATTGAGCGATTTTCTACAGAATAAGTTCTACCTGCGCTCCTCATAATAAAACCAAAAGTCTTTGGTAACCAGCTGGTTTGTAAATTAGGAGATACGTCAAGAGTGGAAATGGTCAAAATTAACTATGGCAGATGTGTGCTGCGTTTTGATTATACAGGGTATTTTCAAATTTCTGTTTGCATTTTGAAGAAACTGCTATTTCTCTTTGGTATAAATATTTTATTATTTCACTCAGGCAAGAGAAATACATATTTCGATATAAATCTAAAAACGTAACTGAAATGATGTTCATATACAGTGCCCACCAAAAAGTCTACACCTTATGAAAAACTATTTTATTGATTTCTTCAAAAAATGTATTCTTCTTATATGTTGGTGTCTGTAATCCAAAATGCAATTGTAAAATTTCATATTTTCTCATAAAATACAAGGAACATCAAAACTTTCTTCAAAAGATCAAAAATTTTCAGTGGGAAATGATGTTACGAACTATTAAAAATATGCAAACCATACTCAGACTTTCTAGTAGAGCTATTTGCAATGAGATTTTTTTCAAATTTGTTTTCCTTACCTCGCTTATCAGTTGCAACGTGTTCTGATTCACTTAGAAACATTTTTGAACTCTCTTTCATTTCTTTATAGCTTATTCAAATTATTGCATAATTTGAAACCATGTAAACATTATATAGGAATACAAAACATTTATGACAAAATATACAAGTCATTTTGGATAATATGGAATCTGAAATTTCAATTCATTCAGAATTTTTTTATTAAAATGAATATTCAGGAGTACATTTTTGAATAAATAGATTAATTAAACTACGTTTATTATTTTTTACATGTAGGCCTTTTAGTCGAATCTACTAACTATCTAATTGTTCTAACTGGCCAATATTTTGGAACTTCCAAAAGAAAATATCTGAAGGTGTGAAATTTGGTTGACCACGGATTTGTGGGGTAAAAATATTGTTCTAAATTTTCAGACCATATTCAACTGAAAGTAGAGAGGATGAAGTAGAGAGGATAGAGTCAAAAACTACTCAACCAATTTTGAAAATACCCTGACCTATATAAAGTTAGATTATCAGCGAGTAACATGGGCAGTAATTCATTTAAAAAAACACTACAAAAATTGCAATACTGTATACCAAAGAATAAAAAAATTGCCTATGAAACACCCATCTATCTGTTCTGTTAAAATATGATTTTCCGTCAACCTGCTGTTGCTCTTCCCTGCGAACCCTTAAAAATCGAAACTTGAGCGAGTTAAGGATCAACGAGGTTTCACCTTTCAACGTGCGATTCCTAGCACGGGTTGGACGATAGATAGTCACGCCAATCCAACCGGCTACCGTCTCGCTACAGATCTGTAGCGGTAATCAGCTGTCGCCCCCATACGAACGACAACTCTTAGAAGTTGAGAAACTTGTGCGAGCTAAGGACTAACGAGGTCTTACCTTTCAACGTGTGATTCCTAACACGGTTGCAGAATCATTCCAGATGTTTATAAACAAATTTATTTGAGTTTTATTTACTCTCTACTTCAGAAAAAACCCTGTATTGGGATTTGATTTCATCCTGGTGTAGATACCACCCCTTCTCGGGGGTGAAAATGTTTCACTGAAAATATATTCGTGAATGATTATATACACATACCTTTTTTCAGGAAGTCATTACTTTTTGACTTATAGAGAGTGTCAACTTTCAAACCAATAAACCCACATTTTCAGACGGTTTTTCACGAATAACTCAAAACGTGAAAATAATTCTAAGTAAATATGTAGCCCAAACAGCCAAAAAATTAAATGTATGATGTCTGCAGACCAAATACAGACGGAGTATTTGTTGTTGAATGTTGGTTCTTGTTCCTCAATTACTAATATAGAAAGATTCAACAAGAAGTTGCCAAAAAACTATGTACTTTTCGAAAGAGAATCATACATCCTTCTCTGAATTGCTTGAAAAAACATTCATTTATTTTTTTTATAAAAGTCCTAGCATCAAAATTAAGCGAGCTCTGACGGAAATAATGTTGGTCCTCACTTTTTCCGACAAAAAATGTGAAAACCACCCCCTATTTACCACCCCAATCAAAAATTATCGCCACTACTCCACAGTTCATATTATTTATGTGACCATTTCTCATACAGTAACTAGCCAAAATAACCCATAAGTCAAATATTCGGAAAAATCATAGTCGATCAGATTTCAAATCTATTCAGACGTCTCAAACGTTTGTAAACATCAAATTTTATCAAAATATTTAATTTTTCAAATATATAATTTCCAAGGTAAACCAGGAATGAAAACACGTACTCGGCAAGTGAAAACTAATGTATCCTGCCAGAAATGTATAGTGTGGCAGAAAATTGATATTTTGATATCTCACTTAAGAAGATGAAAGGAATTAGAAATTATTTTATGTTACATCAATCTTCAAACTTCTTATTGGCGTAGTTGTTACAATGTTGAGTGTCAGTGGTTCTGGTTTCAATAACATGGTAAAAAAATGTTTCTCAAAATATGTGAAATTATAATAACGAAATCATGAAATATTCGCGAAAATTTTATTGGGTTGTTTTTTGTTAATAAATTTCATGGTATTTTTCTCATTCAGAATATTTCTCATAAACGAATCTCATTTTCAAATATTCCTGTTAGGAGTCTCAGAAAAATTGTAGTATTTTAATCTTGAGAAAGTGCTATTGTGCGTTGAATAACATACTATTGTTGATATCAAACCAGCAGTGATTTCAACTACTACATTAACCAGTCAGAATGTTAAATCACCATTTATAATTCAATGTATACAAGCCTATCAAAAAATAAAAGATATTAGTTTCAAAAAAATATTTTAGCACGTATTTTTGCTTTTTAAAGGTTTAAGTTTAAATAAAGGAGGTTGAGGATGGGTTTTGATGAATTTCAAGCAACATCGCTAGCATTACTCAAAGAAACGTCTGTGCGTGATCTACAAGAAAAACTTCTAGTCAATAGAAAAAATACAAATCTCAGACATCTTTTCGAATATATCAAAAAAGTAAATTAGAAATATAATTTGACTTTTCAGTTAGTTTATATTCTGTAAAACTAACAGGAGTAGCAGCTAGCTTATAAGTAGCGTTCCAATTTGATCGTATAGTGTAATTTAATAAAGATGAGAAAAACAGGAAGAAGGAAAAAGAAAAGACAAAAAAGAAGGGAAAATTAAAATGAATGGACAAAAAGAAAGAAAAAATAAAGCAAGGAAAAAATTTTTAGATAAATCATTTATCAAACAATAAATTATTAAAAAGAGGAAAATTGAAAGAAAAACAAAACAATTAAAAAAAAATAATGAAACAGTAAGAGACAAATGAAAAAGAAAAGAAAAACAACGTATTAGTACTAACCAAATACTAACCTTCAGAAATAAAGAAGAGTGTACTATGCATCTTTAAAATATTAAAATATTGAAAAAATTTCACATGTTAAAATAGACTGGCAAATTGGTTATACCATGTTTGCAAAAAGTTTATTTTGAACTTTATCGATTTCTCACTTTTTTGGTTTATTCTCACATTGCTGTATGAATATGAAGCATTTGAATACCAAAAAGCGTTCTTTCCAAAGAAAATATCTCCTTTTCAATTTATATTACAATACCTATATTATGGAAGTAATACACAAATTTTAATATTCAATAAATGATCGCAAAATTAAAAAATCGCCTATGAGACAAGATTAAGCGAAACCAACAAGAATTTTCCATTTATAATGTTAAAAATGATGATAATGGAAAATATTTCAAAAAATGTTTTTGTGAAAATCTGTAGTTATAATTCTTGTTATCGCAACAAACTCGCAATATTGAAAAAATAAAATACTGGAATTCGACCAAATTTCTTCATACCCAACTCTATAATGTAAAATCTTAATTATTATTATCTAGGTACCTACCAATTCATATAAATCAATCACCATCTCGAAATGTGAAATCTTAATAAAACCTTGCGCTGCCTGTCATAAAACGTCGAGACAGTAAACCCATATGGCACGACAAGAGAAGCATAAATGTATGGTTGCATATGTCGCGCCTCAATGCATTTCCGGTCATTAAATTGAACAAAAGTTTGTTCAATCATCAGTCAGTCACATCAAAGAAGAAAAAACTGCATTATAAAGAATGAAATATTGATCCATTGTTGTTTATTTTCGTCTTCCTAACAGTAGTTCAGTCATTATATTTCAATTATCACGGTCGAATGTGAATCAGTTGTTTGATAATATTTCTGTATGAAAAAAGTGTAGTAGGAGTAATGTATTCAAATGTACTACAGGGCGATGAAAAAATGTACTTGACTCAGATTGAGTCGGTAAGATAACACATTACTCATATCTATAATATATGATATATTACAGGGCGGGCAATAAACCTTTCTTTTCTGTTGTATGCCAAAAAGCCGTAATGAAGTCCAATCTATTGTCTTCTTTATACAATTATGCTGCTGAATACCAAACAAGACTTTTTTTATCAAACACGAATGCTAATAACAGCAGAGTCACTTGAGAGAAGACTGAAAAATTTCGCATTCAATGTTAATTCCCACGTTAATTTCTAACGTATTTAAGTAACGTTAATCATGTGTTGCGGTTTTATCAACTATTAAAAATTGTTGAAATGTAACGTGAAATACGTAATCATATCAATAATTTTAAATAAATTTCATCTCATATCTTCTTGCTAACATTAAGAAACCCCAGAGTCCAGCTTTGGAAAGCTTGTTCAAATTGTATGTTTGAAACTTTCTGTAGATCATCTCAATTAACGGAATAACCAAGTAATGAACTTGGCGGATAAACTTGAATGAAGTATCCACTCATGGAGAAATTTGTCAAACTAAATTCACACAAATTTTCTTCTTTTAGGTCCTTAATGTGATAGACGTTTACCATGGATATCTGGATATAATATACTTTTGAAATATGTCTATTATTGAACATCATCCATGAATTAACGGTCCGATAGAATAACACGAGATCACCCCGTAATATGAATTATGAATTTGTAAACTGACTTCATTTTTTTTATTGAAAATTTGATCGTTTTTTGCAGAAACTTGAAACGAATATGCAATTGTTCATCACTTATCCGCGTTAAATAAACCACTAAAAATTATAATTATTCAGTAACTTCTCGTATTCATAAATGTTGCCATCAAATTAAATAATCAATGATAAATATGCAATGTTTTAAAAACTCAAAAAAAAATCACATGTGAACAAATGGGCCGTACCTGGTTGCCATTGCTAAAAAAAGAAAATGGAAATATGAACCTGATAAATTCTCAGAAAACATCCTGTATATGTATTCATGTAGACTATAGCGTGTGACATCTTTGGGTATATTGTAAGACGGAGCAACTTCTGGACAATTACACATCGTTTTTTTCGCATTGATATCACTACTTTGTCTCATTATTTTGAACAAACTCAACTTACTCAGTCTACTTGCTCAGTTGAATTCATAATTTGAGAATATTGGCTTGGTAATTTTTTCTATTTTCTCAAAACCATGCATTAGATTTTTCACTGAATCGAGTCATTTATTTTGCATACAGGAACAAAGTATTCAATGACACATAAAATTTCTTTTCATGTTTTTTTTTAAATTTTATTGAGAGTTACTATTCAAAAAACTTACTTTTGTACAACAAAACATTTCTCAGAGTTATATTTGAACGATTTCTGTGAATCCAACATTTTTCTTTATTTGCTAGGTCTACAAAGTAAGTAGTTTCTCTTCATGAAAAATAATAGGTAGCTATTGTTGTAAAAAATAATTATTACTTGACTGTTATAGTTAATCAGAGAAATCAAACTTTTTCTATTGTGAGATACAAAGATGCAAGTTATATTCAGCTATCAGACATAGAAATATTATTTGTGAAATATATGTAGTTGATATGAATGTTGAAAGTGGTTTAATTCAAAATCATTCACTATATACAAGATGTTAATAAAGAATTGAAATTAACTCATGTAATAACTTACAAAATGAACCTACAGACATTAATATCCTTGAATCATATCCCGGTGGGTGGTTTTTAATGATTTTTTAATTCTGGGTGGCCTCAGCGATAATGCTAGTGATCACTTTCAAAATTGAAGCCTGCTAATCCTCCAGTCGAAGATTAAAAAATTGTTACTTTTTCAGTAGGAGCGTTCGTGGAAACTCGAAAGTATTCGAAGAGTTTTGTACTTCATTTTACTGTTGATTGATCCTCACAAAAGTTATTTCAAATGATATACAGGTTAGGCCAATGAAAATGAAAAAAGGCAGATTTCTCATAATTCGCGTTCAGAAGAAATTGCACCGACCGTCAATTTTTGCTTCGAAACAAAAATAGTCTACTCATATTTTCAACTAAATGTTTTCCACCCTCGCGAGGTTAGATTCAACCCTTGAATTCCAAGAAGATAGTAAGACTCAAGCGATGTCTTATTTGAAAGTCATCTATTTTATAAATTTTCCTTCTTTTTTAAATTTGATGAAGAAGTTATCGAGAAATGATGAATGACTCCAATTTCATTTATTTACATTTAGTATCTCACAGTATTTTTACTGAAATTATTTCGAAGTATTAGATTTCCCTCGAATGCTTTTTTAACTGTGGAATGATTATCGATAATTGAACTTTACTATGATAAGGAATTTGCGCTAATATTACAACATAGTTGTTGATCGTCATAACTGGCAGTATTGGTCCATTCTCATTCAATGAAATCCACAAACAATATACTGAAGAACTGGACGTGTAGGCTGGAGTTTATAGCGACTGCGCTATTGACCCTTTCAAAATACTCACAACTATGTAGGAATAGACAAGTACTACTAAAGTGAAGTTGGACACGCGTAGTACTCCAGAAAAGTCATGTTTCTAAGTATCTATATAGGAAATGCTAATCATCAGATTCGCTTGGTGGCTATTTAGATTCTCTGAAATTACCTATTGAAAATAATATCACCCAATATAATAAATTGAAATTAAATGGAACCATTAAACTCATAAACTCAATAAACCTAAAAATTAAGATCCATTGCCAATCATTTTTAGAGAGCTGTTTGCAATGCTGTTTTATACATGGAACGTTGCATTTGATCTTCTGATCTGGCGATTACCGGGACGGAAAAAGTAGAAAATATATAGTGATAGATATCCTATTCTATTTTTTTCCTTTTCAAACGGGGTTAGGCGTTTTTCTATATATTTTTAGTATATTGATTGTGATTAGAAAACATAAGAATCACTTCCCACGAGTTATACTAATTTTATAGTTGAATAAAAAATTATAGGCTTCATATTAGATCGAAAGTTTCTTCTATTTGGAAAAAAAAGCCAAGAAACAACAACAATCAAAACATATAAAATGAGGAGTCAGCTAAAGATTAAAAGTGTATTAAAATAAACTGAATGTTTTTGTGGCATGTTGTAGTATCCCTAGATAATGTGATGTTCAATAAACTACAGCCCATGAGTGCCAATTGAGCAGTCCTGGAAAATTTTCACGAACAAATAATGAGTTCAAATCACAATGAATGTATCCCATTCCAATAAAATAACGAGGATCTAACTTCTGAAGGGGTTTTAACTCACACTGTACATAAACCAAACATCTAGATAAGTGGAACTGAAAAATTATCTGGTGTCAAATAAATCAACTTCATTATTCAAACATTTGTTCCGTTTTATTGTATTGATTTAACCATACACGCAATATCAAGTACATTTTGACGTCATTAATAGAATGTCATCTCACGTAATGTTTTATAGAGTGATTTTAAATTTTTGTAGTTATTATCTAATAATAATAATAATAAATATGCTTTATTGTATTGAGAGCAACTTTTTGACAAAGATTGAGCAATAGGACAATTCATATAACTTATTAATATAAGTAAAATCGCAAGTCATAGTAGATAACATAGTAGAACATAAGCTTAAGCAATAAGGACAATTAAATATATCTAATCAATATAAATAAAAATCAAGTTGAAAAGATAATAAAAAAAATTAGCGAATAAACTTAAAAAATAATCAAGTTATAATATAACTTTTCGTCTAAAATTCACACATGATATGTGGTCATACCATAGCATATACAATAAACATGCTAAAAGGTGTCTACAAAGTATTCTTGTAGAGTATAATAGGGCTTATCTACTAAAAATTTCTTTACAGCCTTTATAAAACGCTTGCCTATCAAATTAGAGGACCTTACATCGACTGGATGGTGATTGTCATTTTAGCACCATTGTAAAATATTGAATCCTTGACTGAGTTAGAGGTGGGAATTGGGAGCCTGAGGCTAAACTCCGTATTACGAATTGAATAGGGTAAGGTCGCAACATTATATCTTGATTTGTATTTATTCACCAAGCATACTGTCTCCAAGATGAGAAGTTCAATGGCAGTTAATATTTGATTATTAATAAACAGTTCTCTGCAAGAGTCTCTTGGGTTTAACTTACAGAGGTATCTTACAGCTCTTTTCTGAATAATCAATATAGAAGACAAGAGGGTTGGACAACATGCTCCCCAAAAAGGCATCCCATATCGAATTTTGGAGTCAATTAATGCATAGTAGGCCGTTTTTGCAGTACTGAAATTCAACTCCTTAGAAACTACCCTCACTGCATAACACCCAGAGAAAATTTTACTTCTGAGCAATACACCCAAAAATTTGGTGTTAGATTTATTTTGCAGGACACCACCGTTCACAGGAGATTCGTCAGGCACGCATTTGAATGATATTATATTTGTTTCAGTATCATTCAGAGAAAGCAAATTAGCGTCACACCACAAGTCAGAAGTTATTATTTTATGTAGTTCGATTTCATTTTTCTCTTTCCACAAGATGGTGGTGTCATAGGCGAAAAGTGTAAAGCTGCCCGATATGTTGATCTTCGTCCAATCATTAATATATAATAGAA
>WOGO01000241.1:0-26719 GCA_015342085.1 Leptinotarsa defecta
ACAAGCAGATTTATTCACTTCAAAGTTATACATAGAAAAATTAGTAACACTGGTCTCTAAAAAAAATCTAAATTTCTCAGAAATTCTGGCGATTCAGGCATATATCGTATTAAAGTATTAATAGATGATCTCTTGTAAGTCGATGTGAAGTTAGGCTAACAAGCTCCTTGTTGAACATTGCTTTACGCAGGTACAGGTAGTGAATGTGAAAGCCTTCTACGTTGAATTGCTCTTCTCAAATCCAACTTCATATTCACTTTTCTGTGTTGAATGTCTCAATAAAACATACTTCCTATTTTCATTCAGCAATAGATGGAATCTAAATAAAAACAGAGCATTGCATCATTTAATAGAAGCGTATTGTAAACAGATGAATTACAATTATGATAGATATGTTGTGGAACAGAAGCATAAAGTCAATATTTTCAGCAAGTATTACTACACACAACAATCTTTCATGATAGAGTTGAAGATTGTACACCAAGTTACACTAATTTATATGTTGATCGACTGCAAAAAACATTTTAATTTCTCACCGAATTCAGAAAAAATATTTATTTAAAGTATAATTTTTTCACCTTATCTTTCACTTTCTATGTATGTCTGAAAGTCATTTTTATTTATGGAACATTGAATAGATATTTTTTTCAACAGTCTCACCCACATGTTTTCTGAAGGTATCTGAAATATATTCAACATCAGTTCATTCCAAATCAAAAGCAAATCACTAAATTGAACGCATACTTGATAGATTTCAGGATTATACTGCATACGTTTATACTACATAGGTTTTTTTCAATGACTGTTTTGGTTTGGTTTTGATTATAATTGGGTAGATTTGAAGTATTGTATCAATGTGATTAAACTACCTTCGAACCTTATGCACATATCGTGGTTCTTGATTTTGAAACCTTGACACCAACAAAGTCCCACTTTTTACTGAATCCAAAGTTATATTGATAGTTTTGTAACTTGGTATTTCATTAATTTCGTTCACACAAAATAATTTGGCACTACCATTAATCAGTTTCATGTCATTCTATAGCCATATTAACAATTTGAAAGCAAAATAGAAGCAAATGAATCTCAATCTGGAATATATTCATGATAATAACCTTCAAACAGTTTTAAAGTTCAAAGAAAACACAGATCGAATCGACCAATAACAATGGCCGATGGCGACTGGCCAAGTCGTTTGCACTTAGTTTTATGGTGTAAATGGGTCTTCAAGGCAGCCAACTGTCTCAAAATTTCACTAAACATTATAATGAAGAATTATGAAAAATTAGAAAATGAGTTCACAACTTCAACTTCCGCCATTATTCCCACATAGTATAAGCAAGCGCATGGACTATAGGATTATGACAAAGTACGTTATGATACTTTACGTTTTAATGTTTTACGTTGTGATGAAGTACGTTATGACGCGTTACGGTTTCTACCGATTATGAATATGATCGATTAATATTATGATGCGTTAGCATTATGACGGAGAACGTTATGAAAAAGTACGTTACGGTGAAGTATATTATGATGGATTAAGTTATGAAATTGTACATTATGCCGCTATATGTTTCTATCTTGTATTACATGATCAATTGCGATTTCTATCGTTTGACGTTATAATGGAGTAAATTTCTGTGTATTACGATTTCTATCTAGTACATTATGATGCATTAGGTGTTCCCGTTGGTTGTTTAGGGTGAATTAGCCAGTATTCAGACAGTTTAGTCATCACTAAATTACAAACTTTACTGAAAAATACAGTTGAAGAGGAATTGTACTACGACTTCCTCTAGACAATATATCAAGAATTTGCGTTTCAAGTATAATGAAGAAACTAATTTATTTCATTATCATATGATTTTTCAGCAATTAAAGAACAAAAATAAGTACTAGAAGTCGGACAGCGTATGCCAGTAGTCGATCAAGCAATTGCTAGTAGTCGGACAGTTTGTGATTGGTTGCTTTTGTCCAGGCCCGCATTTAATTGAGTTTGTATGATATTGATGTGTATTCATTATGACCAGGATATGTGATAATGCTTTATTAAATAGAACACAGAGCCATTCCATTTTTGGTTTACTTATAATCAAATGATTTCAACAGTGAGATGCTATGATTTGAAATAAATTATAGTCAAAAATTAATTTAATTCATATGAAAATATGTAGATATGAATCCAAAAACATGATAATTTAAAGCCAATTATTCAGTGTTGGTTATAAATAAAAATATAAACTATTAAAAAAATTAGGAGTTATTAAATGAAAATGGTGAAATAATGATATACAATTAATCAGAATCAGTACAAAAATCACAGTTGAAATCTAACTTGGAGATATCACTGTAGGGAAGCCACGGGGCTTTCCTATAGTGATATCTCTGAGTTAACGGAACTTCGTACACCCTACCGTACACAAATCACAGCCTACATTTTTTTCGTTTTCTCATTCGGTATCATTCTCCAGTTATTCTTGACAAATACCACATTTTTGTTTCAGTCTTTTATTTTCAGTCAGTACTTCACAAGGTACTTCAGCATTTTCAATTTCATTCTGTGTGTCTGTATCATTTATGCTTTTCTCTGTTTCTATTTTGGAAGCTGTTTTTGACTTTGTATTTTTATTATTGGTCTTTTTCATACCTACTTTTTTTTTGCGTTTTCTTTATCTTCATTTTCTTTTTGCTTATTTTCGTAATACCTTCTTCAAGCATTGGAGGATATTGCTGAAGGTGTCTTCTCCCTTTTTCGTTTTTTAAAAGGCGGTTGCCGATATGTTAGATGTTTTTCAAAAGATTCATTTAATGAGTCAACACCTCGCCGGAATTCTCAGATGCTCTTTGTATTTCCTGTTTCTCTGAACTGGGTACATTACTGGATTGTATTATTTGATCAGAGTTCTTACTTTCCGTGTTTTCCTCACTCACAAATTTTTTAGTATTTTTTGATTTGAGATCATTTTCTTCCATATTTCGTATAACTTCATTAGAATACTCATCCGTTTTTGAAAATTCTTCACAAATTTCGTCACTTTCTAACCAGTCTGCATCCAAAACCAGTTTATTCATGACTCCTTTTATATTTTCTTCAAATTCTTCATGCTCCGTATCTTCTATATTCAAAACAGGGTTTCCCCGACTTGTATTTTATCATCTTCATTTAAAATGGAATTTTCATTAGAATTTCGTTTTGGATCTGAATTCAGAAGTAAATTATCTAAAGTCATTATTTTGGGTTTTTCTAGTTCTTTTTCATCGACAAGTACTTGTTTATTTCCCGTTCAGTAAATAATGAGACCTCATTATCTTGACTAATTGGTGGCAGAAGCGATTGTATCATTGATGCAATCGCAATCACAGTCTGTACATATTCCACGTTCACAGAGCTCAGGCCTCAACTTGAAAATAACTTTTTTAGCGCTCTGTATATAACTCTAGCGCTCTTCAACTTCAAATTCTTAGTTGCAAAGAACTATTTACTATGACCTATTGTGGTCAGTTCAATTATAAGCTGTTATAGAATAACTTTTGAAATGATCATTTATTTACTCAAATATTTTACAGTTTTCATTATTTGTACAAAATCAGAGGTAATGTGACATAAAAATACTTATTTCAAAGTCTGGAGAAGCAATCCTGGAAGGGGTCAAAAAACCACAGCATCTCGATTCAAGTAGCAAAAATAATGATTTTTCAATAAATTATTAGGTGGTTTCAAAAGTTTTGTCGGTTTTTATGAGTCTAATTTGAACTGTAACATCTCAGTGAATACTGAGTGCACTTTTGCCAATTGATTGATTATTACCGTCGGCGTAAAAATTGGGTGTTCGGGATTAGATGATATCGACAGCCATTTTTGCCTGGTCCTGATTGGCGAATGTTCTACCGATGAGAAAGTTATTGAAGTGCTTGTGAAGATGGTAGTAGGTACTCAGAGTATGGTGGGGAGACAGAACTCGACTCTCGTCTCGTTTCATTTTCGGGCATTGATTTGTGGAACGTGCTGACGGGCGTTGTCGTGGAGCATGATCGGACCTCTTCTGTGAACCAGTGCCGGCTAGTGCTGACGCAGTTTTCAATACATTTCATCGATATCTCACAACAGAACTCTGCTGTGATGGTTTGGTCCGGTGGCAGAAAGTTAAAGTGACCAGGCTCTGACCACCATATAGTAATCGTCTCTTTTTTGTTGAGTTTTTGCCATTGAGAAGTGTCTGGCTCATAGGTATCCAGCCACTGTCCTGAACGTCTCCTATTGTCGTAGTTAGTTCACTTTTCGTCACACGCGACGATCCGATCCAAAAAATTATCATTTTGGTTGCGCAAAAGCAAAGAACAGGCCTCGAAACGTGACAATTTCTGTTGATCGTTCAAATCGTGGGAAACCCACTTTTCGAGCTTATTGACCATCCCACAATAGTAATAAGCCGAAATGGGTCATTACATTGAAATCTGGGAAAAAAATTAATTTCATTAATGTATAAAGTACCCAATTCTCATCATCAAAACTCTAGTGGATAGTGCTTGCGGGCTCTGTAATACGAAGGAAGGTCTCGAGAAGGAACTAGGCACCAACTTCAACGGAATGGTTACTCCAAAGTGATGGTGGAACAGACTGTAAAAGCCTCGCAAGGGAAAGAAGCCGTTACACCAGTGCTTGTCCTTCCCTACGTTGGAAAACTGTCGGAAAGGATAAGAAGAATTGAGTCCAAGTACAACATCATACTCTGCTTCAGATCTGGAAACAACATCCGTAGCAGCCTCACAAAAACCAGGCCACCAAACGTGGACTGCAATTGCGGCAAATCCTATATCGGTGAATCTAAAAGGCCATTGAAAGTCCGCATTGCCGAGCACAAGAGAAACGCACAGCGAGGACAACCCAGCAAATCGGGAATAGCAGATATTATTTGGACACATCAACAAAACACCAGGTGGTCCCAATAAGAGATCATACACAGGAAGGAAAACTGGTTTAAAAGGAAGTTCAAGGAAGCTGCATATATGTTGTCCAACAACACATTCAGCCACATTCCACTCTCACTAAACCGGTGAAGCGGAGAGTGGGAAAAGGGAATGGGTGAAAGGGGTTGAATGACCTATAAATAGTCATCTCTCGGAGGAATAGTCTAGTCATTACCCGAAGACGATTGTGGATACTAACAATCAGAACGCACATATTTTTGTAATTACTCATGTAATAATTGAAAAAAGTATATATAGTCAATTCCAGATATATCTGATGTGTATACATTAGCCTGTTTTCATTTTTATTAATTTTTTTATATTTATATGCTTCACAGACTTTGTTGATGATAATTGTAATTCTTCAGTCAACAAATACTTTTGATTGATCGATTGAATGTGTTATGCCACAGTTATACTTTTATTATTACTCAATGATCCTTAGTTTTCAACTTTGACATCTTAGGGTTGTCGTTCGAAAGAGGTTGATACGTAGTTAATGGAAAATCAGATTTCGAATTGAATAGATCTATTCCGACCTAAATATTATTATAGACTAAAAAACAGAGCATTTCGTCGAAAGTCAGTTCTGGCTTTGCAACAACATACTTTTTAATAAAAATCAGAATTTTTAAAAATCGTTTATTCTGTCTATTTGATGAGTAGGCAAACATATGTATTTTTGAATTATACTCGTGGATCTGTACTCATGTGCATATAAAACAAAATAATATACTGACGTATGTTTTTCTTCGAGATGTGGTCTTCTTTCCATGAATTGGCGATGTACTTTTGAATTGAACTCAAATGAATACTTTTTTCTTTCTATTTTACAAACTATCGAATTCTATGGTTTCACAGTCACATTTGTGGAAATTGTTTGTAAATTTTTCCGTATCCATTTCGCACACTTATTCAGATTGTACAAATAATCTTTTTCTTTCATAATGTCACCTAAAAACTAAATTGTTAAAAATTATTCGAAAATTCAATTTGAATGACTTACCTTCCTTACAATTTGTTGTATAGTTTAGTGTTTCATTTTTTCTGTAGTGTGTCTCATCAAACCTCTTCCGCATGAACTTCTATAAGATATATATGCTTTATATATTTAAATATCAATATTTATTACGCTACACTAAATAGATGGAATGAGAGGCTCACCAGAAGCATTTCAGTTTCAACTGCATATTGATGACAACTCAAGTTTTCTTTAAGGTGATCATAAAATGGAAAAAACAGTAGCCACTTTCCGATGGCGTTTATGTTTACGTTCTGCATTAGTTGGAATAAAACATCGCAGGAAATCATGTTGAACCGATATGAGTAATAAGCGTCTTCGATGAGAGTTTCTGAGACTGCTTCATTAAATTCCTGAAAAATACCATTAATTAACATTGCATTTCCCGGACAACACTGGATATCTAGGGCTGTCCAATCCAGGTAGGAGTATACCTGGATTTGAAATGGATGTCCATGAGATATCCTGCAGTGGATTTGTAACGTGTATCCTTCGGTGGATATCCTATGGACATCCATAAGATAGGTACCAAAAAAAAATGTACGATGTCTTCTGGACGTCCATATAATATCCTTTGAGCATGTCCAGTGGAAATCCATCGTTATGTGTCTTATCTGTGTGAACTTGGCTTTCCTTGACAAAAATCATCCTGGGTAATTTTATTACATTGCCGTTTCTTGATTTACCAGGGTTATCGATCCAGAAGAAGCCACTATTCATACAGGTGGAACGTTGCAAAACACGCTAGTAGATGATGATTGTCAATAATCTTTAAAAACAGTTGTATAATGAATGCATTAAGATTGTGAGGGCTTTCATTCAAGTTGTTTAAAGTTGTTTGTATATGTAGGTAGATACTTCAGTTAAACTAGTTCTTCCATTTCATTTTTATTTTTAAACACGAATTATAGCTGAAAATGTTTGCATGCTCCGCCTACTTGTACAAACCTCCAAACGATACATAAATATCTAAATTGAATAACGATTAATCATTGAGGTGGCGCAGTTTTTGTATCGCTACTTCTTTCAGTGAGAGAAAGACATTTCAAATTCTATAAGTGGACAAAAAGTTTTTTTTTTAACTCTTGGGAACAAAGCTATTAGACCAGAACAGAACTTCAGCCTTACTTATCAGGCATTCAAGAAAACTCTTTCTAGATAAAATTCAAAACCAAAGTGAATGCTGAATCGTATCCTTTTTTTATTTGGTCCTCCTCTCAGTTTTAAAACATATTTCTACTGCAAATTGTTATTGTCATTACTGCTCTAACATTTCTTTCGTTTTTTTTATTTTTTACCATCACATATTTAAACTCACTAAGTATACCAATTTTGTATATTATTATTATTCTTAGGCAAGGGAAATAGAGTAGATATTTCATGCTAACCTCAATCTTTTTTGTTCATATTATGTAATTATATTGTTTTTTTCAATGTTTGTAATCATACGACCAGAATAAAATGTATTATTGTTATTTTTAATGGTTTGGTTGGTATTCTGAACACTTTGTATGAGAAAAATCTTTGCTTCTCCTAGAAGAACATGTAATTACATTTTCCATCATCATATATTATTGGTTTATCATTTATCATTATTATTATCATTTATTACTGGCAGATCAAAACAATAATTAGGTTGAAGTGATGTTTTGTTAGTCTCCCTCATCAAACTATATTCCAGTTGACCACCAAGAAGATGGATGACTTGGTATACACTAAGAAGCCATAGCCTGATTCCTACAATCGTAGAAACATATTAAACATAATTGAAATGTACCATATTCGATTACAATTTTGCAAATATCTTATATTCTTTCGTGTTTTTTGTAAACTCATAACAATGAGAAATATAACTTTTAATAGGTCATTTTTATAATAAATAATTAACTTGTGTTGCACTGTTTGGAACCTTTGGTGGAGTCATGTGTATTACTGGAGTTTTATTCCAACACCACACCGTTATTTTAACACCTTGACACGTGTTTCGATCGATCACCAAGTGATCACTTTCAAGAGGAAGATTAAACTAAAAATACGTATAATGTTATCCTTATTTATACCACAGATACACCTTCTTAGTACCCGCGTCTTAAGTGTTTCAAATTAATTTCACAATATTCTCTTATCTATTAGTCTTAAATTAATTTTACAATGTGTCCTCCTGTAATAGTCAGGTAATTCTGATAATTATTTCAGGAAGCTATATAGTATACTATTAGGTATTGGTCCACTATCGTTATTCATATTATTATGTTTACTTATTTCTACACTCTCACAGGCATCTAGATGCCTGTTGTTAACTTGTCTAACTAATCCTAATGAACCAAAGTCTATGGAATGGTTTTGTTGCAAAATATGATGGGCCCAAGGGCGTCGCCAGCTTATAACTAAAGGGGGCGGCAATGGGGCAGTATTATGGAGGATAAAAATATGAACGCCTGGTACAGTCGAAAGCATGAAGCGTTACATTTTGGAAGTTTTTGCTCGATGACGATTGTAATAAGAACAGTTCTGATATCAATGTATAAAACCTCACAAGCCCTCGACAGCACAATAACTAAATCAAACTTTTAAACACAGTAATAATTATTTATTTTAACAAAAAGGATATTTAATTAAAACATAACCTGCCGGGATTTTTTGAAAAACTTTCAACCATTTTATCATTATAATTATTCAGGTTTTTATTCATTATAGCTCTGTGTATACTCATCATGGCCAGACCATTAAGGCGATTTTCTGCCATGATGCTTCTTAGCCATGTTTTCAGTCTTCTGAGGCTGTTAAAGGATCGCTTTACTGTACAGGTTGTGCGATCGAAATTTTCAATGCCTTTCTAAATCATAAAACTGGGCAATAGATTCACAAGTTTGTTTCAGATTTTCAGTTGTCATCTTTTTCATTTGCGCCGGTTATAACTTAGATAATGCAATTGATGGCGTGTTTTTTTCAGCAAAACGTACTTCAAGAAAGGTGATACTTGAATCCAAGTATGGTATTACTAAAGACCTCTTTCAGTATTCTGAAAGGCTTTCTGCTAGATGATTGCTTCTATGACGTTGTTTCCCCGTAATATGCGGCATTGATGTAATGTCCTCCTCCAGTCCGACTTTCTCCGCAACAGCTAGCAGTAGCTTCCTTTATAATTTCGTCTATCACTTTTTCCAGATTTTCACGGTGGTTTTCAATTAAAAGTAAAATCCTTTCAACGTGTTACAAGGCTTTGACCACGTCCAAAGCTCCAGATTGGAGTACGTTGGCAACGGGTTCCATCAAAGACGACTATATGGTTACCAACATGATCAAATACCAACATAATCCCGAGAATGAAAGAAATTCTGGAAGTAGCTGCATGCAGTTGGAAGGCACTTTTCCGAGTTGCATTATTTCCTGCCTGAGATAATGTTTGTGAGGCTTCCAGAATTATTGGAAGATTTTCTTTAAAAACTCTGATGGTTTTGTGTTTCTCACTCCATCTTGTCTCGTAAAGTCTGGAAATATTAGGTATCAACTTCCTCCTCAAAACTGATTCCCGAAAAAAGTTTATAGTATCTTTGGTGATTCCCATGGCATTTCTAATTTCAGAAAGTAAATTTAGATCATTGATAACTAGATTCAGTTTGTGCAATGCAATGAAAGTAGAAAACTTTGCTGTACATTTTGTGTAAGATCGCGTGAACTCCTCCGTTTTTTTCTGATATCGTTGAACAACCATCAGCACCAAAATCAACGCATTTATTTATATTCAGATCTTGTTTTGTCAAAAACTCATCTATCTCTGCTATGTGCAATCGATTTCGCATCCAAATCTTTTAGCTCAATGAATCCGACAAACATTTCTTTGACTTACTGTGTTTCTTCATCAAAATATCGTATCCCAATCGATAGTTGTTCAGTGCTAGAAATATCAGCTGTTTCGTCTGCTAGCACACTATATGCTGCTGCTTCTTTCACTTCTTTCATAATATCAGCCTTAATAACGCTTGCACTAATTCCAATAATTTCATTTTGAATAATCACTGAATGGTAGCGTGCATTATTTTTTCCTTGCTCAATGTGTTTTTTTTTTTAATCAAATCTCCCGCGTCAATTTGCAGCCTGTATAAATCCTCGAGAATACCTTCACCATGATGTTTACCTCTCAGTGCTAAATCGTGCGACCCGCAAAACGTAATGCAGGAAATAATAGATTTTATAATTTTGCCATTTTCACTATAAAAATTGTAGGAAATGAACAATCTCAATTGTTTCTCAACAATATCAAAAATAATCTTGGTCTATTAAATTTCACTGTTGGTTATTCAATATTTTGGGGGTTCCACAAGTACACTCGCCTCATCTTTCGCCTATGTTTCGCTGCCTGGCCTCCGGAATTCCACCGGAATTTCATTAATTGATCTTTGTCGAGACGGATCCCACAGAGAGTTTCATCATTCCATAGTGTCTGCGAATTGTTTGGGGTTTAGTTTGACGGTTCGAGGAATTGAACAGTAGCACATCGGAATGAACAAAACATGAGAATTAACAATTTTTTCGTTATCATTCCAGACCTACTTCGACATGTATTAACCGGAGGTTTAACATGCTTGTTATTACGTTTCTCCGAAAGGATTCCAGTTTGCTTCATTGGTATTTAAAATAATTGTGGACTGTGTTTTTTTATGCTGATGGGGAACTTTTATAGTGTACTATGAGGCATCTAAATAATAACAGAAGACATTTCAGGCATAGCTATATGATTTTCGTAATGAATAAGACATATTTTTAACGTATTCAAAAAACACTTTATTGTGAGATTTTCACTAAACAATTTTACAAAAGCGCAACACGTGTTTCGCCATACAATGGCTCCTTTGGACGTGTCTTTACTTTAGTAAAGACGTGTCTTTACTTTAGTGAAGACGTGTCTTTACTAAAGCCCTCATGCTGAAGATAATTCAGAACGATAAACTTTAAATCATACGAACATGATAAGGAATTCTTCAGAATACTATTTGGACTTAAGAATGCACCTGTTGAATTCCATAAGTTATTGATTTAAATTTGATTGTCCATTGATATCAGTCAATCCAGAGCAAATAGGTATTTACTGAATAATAGCGTTTCCTGTCATTCTCGTATCTCAATTTCACAAATTCAATCCCAATTTAAATTTTTTCCTCTCTCCCTTGTTGGCATAGAATACCTCGAAGGTTTTGGTATCGTGAGACCCTTCCACATGCCTTTCAGCTTTTTTCTACGCTTATGCATCCATATATCACGCCAATCAGGCGAATCGTCGCGCTGCGCAGGGTTTTGAAATTATAATACCCTAAAGATCACAATTTAGCGCATTATGCAAAATAGCACCGAAAAATGGCGATTGTAGGATGGCAATGCTGTAACGCCGCAATCGATAGATCACGGTGCATACTTTCGTTTTGATAGAAAGATTATAGCCGAACGCGCCCTAGAGCTGCACAGCCGGTAATAAGTGAGTGCGGCTCAGTGCAGATCAGAACTATTCGTTAGTCCGGTGCCCATTGGTAAAATCGCACATAAATTTGCTTGTAATCGTTTGTAACAACGTTTAGTTGTTTCGTTCTCAAGGTTCGCCGGAATTTCTGAATTTGAAGCATTTCTGAAATATTAGCAATACTCGATTTATTGACAGAATAGAGTATAGGTAGTCTGATTTTTCAATTAGATTGAAGCATGGATTTTCATTATTTGTAGAAGTGTCATGCACGATGTTGTCAACAGAAGAAATATGATTTGAATACTATTTTCTCCGTTTTCTTCATCGATGGCAAAGTTCAAAAAGCAACCAACATAATATGAGAATGATAACAATGAATAATAATAACAAATCATCAAATTTGTCAGTATAATGAAACCCCAATGAGAACAACATAACCTAAAACGAAATCACATATTTTTCACAATTCACAAAACTCAATGTTATTAACAAACATGTCGATAATATTTTTGAAACAATTTCTGCAGAATTGATATTCAAAATATAGTTTTCACCATAGTCACATACAAACAACTCATACAGCTTATCTGCCTCAATCCATTTGGATGTGTATGTATGTATATTATCTACTCTTCGTTGTTTCTCATAAATGAACATTGTTACTGATACTATTGAAATTATAGAATTATTTTATAGATACATCAACACACAGTTTTCAGTTTACACATACAATGAGATAAACAACAATACTGTTCAGTGTCTTGAAAGTTTTACTTTCACTAAATGGTTTCAATATATTACATGTTTCGGTATCCTAAATAAATATCTAAATGGGCATAAGGTCCAGAACTCAACGGTTCTTAAGGTAAAGAACCTTTAACTGAATATAACGGGCATTTTTTCGGGACGCTGGACATATGTCATATGAAAAACATTCGGACAAATTAACGCAAACTACCCAATATACTATTTTAACAAAAACAACACACTTGTCTCTTTCTTTATCATCTGTCAATGCATACTTTCTTCGGCTATGCAATACGAATTTTCATATGTTAATGAAGATCTGGAGGAAATTTCGGCTTGGAGTGGAAGTTATGTGAAACTCAATGCTGAGAAAATCCCATCATGAGTTTTCCTTGAGAAGGTAAAAGTGGCACTTTAGCAGCTGCAAGTGCTTCGTGAAACTCAAATTAGGCCATGTTCGGAATATTGCTCTATAATATAGAGCTTTGCTTCCAAACCATCGCTGAGAATGGTTTATTTCATACAGAAATGAGGTATTTGCCTGTCCACTATTTTTTTTTACCTGCGCACACACGAAGTGCTATCACCATCAATATTTTCAACACATGATTTGCAGAAGTTGATAACTTTGACATTTTTCGCAAAATGAACGTTTTCGTGTTCGATGATCAAAGATATATCATTGAAATTGGATGTCTGAAATGTTCTTACCGATTAAACTTGTTATACTTTGAGTAAATTTTATATTTCAGGGTACTGGTACACATTTAGTTTTATCATCATACAAAAACTAACTTCATTTCACACCAAAAATTTTTGTTTTTTCTTCAATTTCTTGCTAAACCTAAGAATACCATGTTGAAATATTCGACCTCGAATATTTCAACATGGTCATTTGCCACGAGACTATATTTCTTGCTGGGTGCGTCGATGGTTTGCTGGTCGAACGGTCAAATTAGCCATGGTACGTCCGTCATGTAGGCAGTCTTGGCCGCAGGCTCCCAAAGAGTTTTCAAGTTTTCCGAAAATAAAAAAGCTGCTGCGTTTTATTTCCTTGCACTGGCATCGAAAGTTATTTCTTATGCGCGTTCACATGCAAGAGATCATTTTTAATTGGTATATTTTGCATATGCATTTTTAAGTATGAGTGTGTACCTATCAGATATACGTCTGGAAAGTGGCAGAATACTGGAAAAGTTGATAGATAAATAGATGAAATATCACAGGTAGACATTACCTTCTCAGGAAGTTTATTCCACATAAACGCAGTTTTCCAAATGAAAAAGTTCTTACACAGTGGAGTTCGAGGTGTACTGAATTGAAACTCAAAATGATGAGCGTATTTTAGATATTTACCGCTCTTGGTGGAATCAAATTTTCCAGATCAATTGAGCACATTCCGTGAAAGTATCCATAAAAGAATGACAGATCTCCAAGCTTTCTTCGATGTTCCAGACTATCAAGATTGCAAGTGATGTTGGTGTCTCCAATCAGGCAGATGACTCTTTTCTGGATGGAATCCAGCAACTTCAGGGTATGCTTAGGGGCGGAGCTCCATAAATGAGAACAATACTCCAAAGAAGGTCTGATTGGAATTTTATAAAGCTTCAAAAATTGCTGAGGTTTGTACAGTTTTCTGGTTCGGAACACTGTTTCAAGCTTTTGAGAAGCAGCCTTCGCAGTTCCAGCGACATGACTGTACCAAGACATAGTAGTGACCATTTAAACCCTCAACAAATGTATCGAATCAGAAAGCTGAATTGCCTCTCCTAACATTATTGTTTGAAAAGTTGGAAAATGTGAATGTTTTGAATTTTCATAAATGTATTCTTAAGAATGCCTTTCGGACTACAGAACGACTGGTCAACTTACCAAACCTGTTTGTGAAGTTTATGAATGGCATTTTTTGGTTCCCCATGAAAGAAAGCTAGAAAGATTGATGAAAGTAAAGAGTTGCTACCTCGTTAAATCTTCTAAATTTATGGAAGGATCATCAATAAAACTGACTTTTTAACACAATACTAACGTGAATAATGTAGCTTTTGCGATGAAATGTCATGTCTCCCCCGCAAAATAAATATAATCAATTAGGTATTCCACAGTTTTTACGAGCAAGATCGAGGAACATTAAAACTCCTGCAGTATCTCTTCGTATAGTTAATTAGCGGCCTGTGAAATGAAAAACCGAATATTTCCGACGTTTTGTCGAATTCAGAGATAAACAATATAGAATGCCATTGCTAAGTGGCCATTATGGATGACCGATGGAATAATTGCCAAAGCGTCTGTCTGCTTTTTATCAGCCGGGGTAGGCTTAAATTTGAACGGTTCTTACGAGTGGATTCATCATACAATTTAATAGTGGCAAATAGAGTGGTTATTACTATTTCGTCTGTAAAGTTGGCATAAATATATGTGGTGAATGACCAATATTTTCAAATGTTCCCAAAGTAGGTCTATTTTTTATTATAATTTTGTTTGTTGTTTTTCAAAAAACAAAGTCATCACGACTCTAGATATGATAAAGCTAACAAGAAGTTTGTTGTTATTAATCTGGTTGTGCCGTTTGTCTCTTTTTGTTTACTTCTAATTTGATTTTTAGCACTGATATTTTTGCACAATCGTCGAAAAGGATAAAAAGAATATATAGTAGCTTGTTCGTAATCTTTATTGTACCACATTTTGTCGTTAGAAGGCCGCTTCATTTAGGATGAAATATATCCATCCATGCCCGATAGAATATCTCCAATTTCTTCAGGAGCATTTGTTGACGGATCATTAGATTTGAAACAAAATAACTTCTACCCCAGAAAAAATTTCAGAAAAGGTCTAGAAGATTTCCTCATTAAGCAGTTTGGAATGTTCTTCACTCGAAGATTCATGCAGAACCGAAATAATTTTATATTTATACGATCCCAAAAAAAAACCTTATACGGCGATTGGGTAAAACTCAGGATTCGTTGTTGAGTATAGATTCAGAAGACTAGCAATTTCTCAAACTCAGTAAAAAATGCTTATTGCAGAATTTAATTGATATTGTAGACAATATTATTACCAAATACGGATATTTATGTACTGGAACAATTGATTCACAAAAAATCTATGGAGTTTGCTAGGGAAGAAAATAGTGTTCGTTGATATGAATCACACGTTAAAAGGTAAGACCTCGTTAATCCTTAGCTCGCACAAGTTTCGACTTCTGAGGGTTGTCTTTCGTAGGGGTGTGACAGCTGGTTAATGAAAAAACAGATTTTGAACAGATTTTTAAACAAATGTGATGTTATCTCAAACCAAAAAACATCAAATTTTAGAGTTTCTAGTGTTTCCACACTTTAGCAAGAGAGATATATTGGAATATCGAGTATCAAACTCATGTCCAAATCGGTAATAACAGTCGTAACCTAGGTATATACAGTTTTCAATACTAATTTTGTTGTTAGTAAGTACTAGACTAGGAGGCATATTGGTAAATCGAATTTTGTGTTCTGATTAAAAATTACTGATGGAAGACAAACTAAAGAAGAAAGTATTTCACTTTATAGAGCCATACCATTTTTTAGCTAGTTATATTTTCAAAAAATGTTCGATAGTGTATGACTTGTTTTGGAGAAGCTTGCATTTTTATCGCCAACACCATAAAGTGTCTGTGGACGCACCTTAACATAAACAATTCATTCAATATTTATGTTAATCTAAATGGGGACCATTTACTTAGAATAATGACGAAGACCTCTGAATTAAAAACCGATAGAGCCGCGAATATTCACCGAAATTGATTTTAATAACTTAAACTGGTATCATAAATCTGAAGTAGCCTTTCTTGTACAATCATAAAAGCTTCAAAATTGCAGATTAAAATAATGTATCCGATAAGCAGATCCCAATAAATATTTGATAAGCGCTTGATAAAAGCTCGATACATGAAACGCTACTTAAAATTACTCTGCGAGTTCGATAATCGCGAGACCTGCGAGATGACTGCTTTGCTTAAGAATGCAGAAGAAATTTGATACATCTGGTAAACATTCTGTGGAGATTTGGTGGTTTAATGTTTTCGATTCTAAATAACCAAACAGATTAAGTATCGGTGAAAAGAAATATTGCGAATGAACGAATTTCGGGAAACAAATATTTTATTAGAGCAAATACTAGAGAAAATGATGTTAATATATCTAAAACAGATATAGAGTATCTTCACAAGAAAACGTACAAATCAATTATTAACTGAATAAACAACATTATTAAAGTTCCAAACAAATCGATACATTTTTAGAGACATAATAATTCAATATACAGGGTGATTAATCTCAAATTAATGATGTACTACCTGTTTCATCCCACTCAGATTATTTCCAAAATTTATTGTCATCTGCTTTAAATAAGTTTAGGGTGGATAACACTACGCGAGGTATTTTAAAAATTCAATCATAGAGGTATACGTTACTGTAATTTTACAATTTCACGGAATCAAAATTGTCAGATAATATACACTGCAATAAACAAACAAAAATCACAATAAAAGTCTTCTTTGGAGAATGTGCTGTCATTGACACTTCTTTGAATTTATCTGGAGAGGAGTAAGTTTTCAACAAAATTTGAGTTCTTCAGAATTGAAAACCTCTTCATACGATCAAAAAATTTACCATATAAACTTATTCCATTGCGGTGATTATGTTTTTATTGTAAATGTATCTATAAAATAGTTGTTCTGTTTTTATTTTTTGTGAAAAATGCATGACATGGGGTAAATATTGCTTTAGAGACATATTACTCCCAATTTATGAAAAATTCTTCTGATACCAATCGCAAGCAGGAATTCTGCATAATCCTTTTAACATCAGCTGAGACGATGCTGGGTTACATAATATATTTTTTAGGCAATTTGTGATGACTGTGAAATATTGACTCAATGTTAACATACGCATTTTACATGATGCCTAAATTCTAATTCATTAGCACTATTTGTTCACCATTTTATCAGTCTGGATATTTCCTATTAAGCTTTTTTGGCCCAAAATTATGTTTTTTTACACTGCCACTCATATTGACACTGCAAATATCCTCGTCCATTCTCCCTGAAGCAGTTCAGATGTAGGATTGATAAATACTATCAACGATTGGGTATCATCTACGTTGAGATATAAATTAGACCATATCGAAATGGTTCCTCTTCTGGCTGTATATAGATTAAAAAAGATGGGTCTTAAAATGGACCCTTGAGGTACGTCTGGTGATATTCGAAGAAAATTTGATATGTTGTATTTGACTACACTCTGAATTCTATTTCATCATAGTGTACGTATTAAAAATAGATTTAATATGGATACAAGTACATCTTGTATAAATCTTCCACCCAACCCATCATGAAGGCACCAAAGTCTAGTAGATTTCTATCTGTACTAACACATGCCTCATCGATTTCGAAAGTATCAATAACACAAGACGGCATCTTCTCGACGCGCAACCAAAAAGAACAAAAAACAAAAGAACGTCTATCGGATATCTAAAATAAAACAAACGCTTGTCGAGTCGAGGCGGCCGCGGCCCAAACGGCCTGCATCGTAAGGCCCACTGTGGCAATAGAGCCCCTAAGGTGAACGATATATGATAAATACTTTCGAAAAAAATATACGATCGAAATAAATGTTCCGATCGACTTCGGCGATGCCGATATTCGTGATCCCGAGACAGATTGATGTTGTAGCCGCAGGATCGGACGAGATGGGGTTCAGGAGAATAATGGCTTTATTGATGTGTCACAAGGATTACGGACCGTAATGTTCACTTAAGAAGCTCATCGGTTTTTCGGCCGTGGCTATTATTCCGGATACGAGATTTTAACCTAAAAATGCCCGACGAAAATTATTTCTATTGAATGCCATTCAACTTGGGCATTGAGCAACCTTTTATTTCAGAAGGACTTTGGGCTATAAATTCAAACTCTCAATAAACCGTCACTATCAGGAAGTCGGGTAGAGAAATTCTATTTATTAAAAAAACACGGCTTTATCGATGTGTCATAAAGACTGACGATCATAAATGTTCACTGAGGATTACATCGGCTTTTTGATCGTGAATAACACCCTAGAGGTTGGTAGAATCCAGCCTCATACACATGTCAATAAAAATTTAATCGGACAGTCAAGCAGTGTTGAAAGCTCTCGGCTCCTACCGAGCAACGTCTAAATTGGTAGAAAATTACCAAAAACAACTCTCCTCGATATGAAGACTTAACAGATTGTCTCTGGTTTGGATTCCTCGCCATACTGGACTGAAAGGCAATGAGGTTGCTGACTCCCTTGCAAAGTAGGGTGCTGCAAGCAGCTTCATTGAACTAGAACCGGTTTAGGCTTTGCTAACAAAGATTTTACACCTGGATAGCAATGAGATTTTCATCAGATTTTCAAATTTTGGCAGCACCGTACTCTTATCGTCTGACTTGAAAGATCACTCACCATATAATCAAACCAATCGACTTCTTTAAGAAGCTGGGTTTTTTTGGTCGAGTGTGACTAAGTGTGAACCACAATAAACCCTTCCGGGTTGCGGTGGAGGGTCGAATAGATCCACTCACTTTTGACATAACCTAACCTAACACTCTAGATACAGAATATCAACGAAATGTCATCAATAGCGCAGGCCGCAATATTCATTGAGAAGTTCATCAGTTTTTTGTTCATGGTCGTCGTCCGGATCTGGGATATCAACGATTTTCGTAAAAATTGAGAGATAAAAATGTATTTGTAATGAATGCTACCCAACTTCAGTAGTTTCGAACAACTTTTGATTCCAGAAATCCTCGTGCAATAAATTCGTACTCTTTAATATCGTCAGTATGCGAAAGTATGGGTGGTTCAATGTCTGTATGAATATGGGTTTGGCACTGTTAGATTCATCGGTTTTTTGGTCGTAGCTAACCTCCTGAATTCGAAAGGTATCATAAAGGATGCAGACTGTCATAATCAGTGATTTTGGCCGTGGCTATTACCCCGGATCAGGAGAAGTATCTATCCAAAAATTCTTATCAATAATAAATCTGTCAGATCTCACTGCACTTTTAGAATTCGTACAACTCTCTTTTCCTACGAGTTTCAATATTCCTAATTTGAAAAATATATAATGGAATGTATCCAAAATTAAGGACCAGACGAAGGACAAGACCAGGTCAATTATTTAACATTTATTATTTTTTATTTACACTTTCGAAATCAGATCTTTCAGGAAACATTTTTCTTTAACCTCTACTCATTTTGATAAGAAGTCCTTCAAACTTTCTACCTCATTTTTGGCTACATGTTTTGGATTATTTTTCATTTCGATCCAAACAGAGACTGATGCCAAAATTGAATTTCAATGCTGACTTTACTGGTGGCACTGTGAATATCAATAATTTTTTTTTCACACATTCAAAATTGTTTTCCAGTTCAGAGCTTCATGACTTTTCCTTAGATGTTGCAGCAGATATCGGCGGATAGTTTCGTAGTACGTATAGCACAAGGAATTATAACGATTTTTTCCTCAGCTCGTATCAAATAAAGATATCGGTGGAGCAGAGGCCAGTAAAATTAAAACTGGAAGGCAGATACTGGTTCTGTATTTACGGCGTAAACGTCGTTAAATAATGGCATACAACCACGTAATTACATACGAGAGGGTTCCTGGGCTCTAGGGCAACATTTATGTAGGCGATAGGCCTAAACATAATTTTATCATCAATTATTTCAGATTTTAATACTTGATATCTTGCATATAATAACCTTGGACTTTTTATGAAATTATTGCCTTCGTCGTTCTGGAAGACAATGGCGGCGATCAAAGTAAATTAAAAAGCTGTAATTTTCATTCGTGTTGGTTAACTTCGCCAAAGGACTAACACATTCGTGTAATTGAATTGAAGTATGTTGTTTTCTGTTGTTGAAACGGTAACAAACCGCGAATTTCACGCAGATGCTATTGAAGATGTGACGCTATATTTTATTTCGGAAATATTGGGGTCAAACATGTGCCCAGTTTTGGAATGTTTTGGTGAAGTGACATTGTCCGGTAATTCTGTTGCCTGAAGGAAGACAGCTGTGATTTTGCGTTCGAAAACAGGAGTTTGCCTTTTACATTGAAACAGAACAAAATATTTTTGGGAAAGGAAGGTTTTGGCCTTCACTTTCTCCATTTTTATACATAAAAGGTAGGAATCTTCTGGCCACCACATACATTGCTGCTAAAGTCACTGATGAATTATATAGAGAGTGAACCGCTGAAGAAGTGATTATTTTCCCTACGTCAGATGCCAGATGATTGGTTTTATACTATTAATCGAATCCATGCATAGATAAAGACTGGATAGCAAACATAAATTAGGACTAATGTACATCATACCAACTGGGTTGAAGTGGTCCAAAATAAGCACTAAGTTAACATATTAAACAAACCACAGTTGCAAGTTTACTGTTACTTGAGAATTCCACCACACTTACTCATAAAATTCCCTACATTAATAAGGAAACAGATAATAAAACACACCTCTAACGGTCGATTTCAAAGTCGGATATAAAAGTTACGATTCGTACATAAACTATTGTTGGAGAATAATGATTTTCAGATTTCCGCCTTAAATCATTACAAACCTATTGTTATCAAGTCGATCTCTCCATAAATCATAACGAGCTAGAAATGAATGACTTATAGTCATCAGTATAACAGATAGTGCGGTGTCTCGATTAAATGATGCCAATTTGAGTATTGCAGATTCATATTAGAATAGGTCACAATATTTTCTGGGACCGACAAACAGTATCGGAAATAATTTTAATCAGATATCGGTTCAGAAAATCAACCTCGAAACGCAAGCATTGGTCTAATTCTATGAAAAGGAGAAACAACAACAAATTCCATCTTATACTTTCAATCTGTCATAAAAAATATGATCGGACCACCATAAATCGATCAAGTGTATGTGTACGGCCTTCTCAACACTCTCACTTGTTCACGATAATCACTATTCAATTCAGTGATCTGTGAAGAGACGACAACTCCGATAATGAGTATCATGTTTTTGTTACGACATCAATCACAAAATGATTCTTTTCTCAGTAAGATATGTAGCAGGACATAATTATTTTAATAACGAGAGAAGGCAGAGGGTTGCATCTTTAAAGAAAACTTTATGATTGGTATTCACTAGGAAAGTTAGATTTCCTATTGTGCCTTTAATTGGTTGTCGAAGGTGTGAAAAATAGAGTTTTGTAAAGTTTTTTCCTACTCTTTAAAAAAAAAAAAGAATCGCGAGTCATATAATGGAAAGAAGAGTTCATCTAAAGCAGTATCAAAGTAACCTGATGGATTTTATTTTTCTTATGATTAGTAAGTTTTTCACAAATCTCCATTAAAACCTCACGGAATTTTCTATTCTTATATTATTAAAAATAAGCACAACTTTTATAGAAACAGAAATTCATGAAAAATTATAGTTGAGTTGTTGAATTAGGTATTCAATATTATTGTTGATACGTGCCTCCTTTAACAAAAACAATGAATTTTGAAAGATCAAGAATATGATTGAGAAGGGGATGTTTTACATAGTTTATCTATGATAATACAGTAGCTTCCTCAAGACAAAAGACAACATTCCCTACAAGAAAAATATCACTAGGGTAGATACGATCGAGAATGATTTTTATTGCATAATTTGTGATGAATAGTACGAAGATTCTCCCAAATGTAATATGTAGGCCCACGAGAACTCCACGAATGGTGCAAGCACATAAAGAAGATTTCCCTGTCATTTATGTACCAGGACTCAACTATTCTGCATATATAAAACCATCCTTTTCATGTAGACGAAATCAATAATATCCGTTGATCCGGTACTAATCTTGAAGCAGATATTCTAGATACATTTTCAACTGGATCATTTACTCACTTGTATTGGTCTCAAAAAGATTGCAGATAACTGGTTGTTCAATGCCTCGACGAGAGAATTTGAACATTCCGCATTACCGTCAAAAATCCAAAGGCTACAATCCCGAAGATTTCTCCTCGACGGACAACGATACCGATGTCGACATTGGTCATATCCCGTTGGTTTTTCGTCCGTTTCTTCCGAGAACCCGCAGGACAGGTCGAGAAGTGACGAAAACAAGAATACACTTAGTTAATACTCGGCCCTCATTAGTATTCTTCGCGAATTAATCCAAAAACAGAATTGCAAAAGAGGCCGACTACATTCATCGGCGTACATTCCGTTCGGACTCATTTCTGCCGCTAAACGACGTCAACCGGCACTGCAAATATTTCAAAATCGTTCTAAAAAGTGCTCGCTCCAACGGACGAGACTCATAAACATCCACCCCGGAATGTCGGCCCAGGGGCGGACCGGAGGTGAGCATGCTCCACTTTGGAAACTCTGCCATGCTACGGGGTCACTGTCGAGGCCGAAGGGCATGCTCTTCAATTGGCTTTCATTGGTTCATTGGAATATTTGTTTAAACCACCCAATTTTTCGGAACCTACATCACTCTGTTCGGTGTTTTCATTCAACAAATTCCCTTATACATTCCTGTTCCAAAAATGTGTAACATTGAAAGGGAAGTTCTCCTTATCCTCACAAATTTAGACTTCTGAGGGTAAGAATGGCAAAACCCAATCCAACCACATATATTAGGATCATTCAGTAACAAAATGGTTTTTTGGGCTTGGGTGAATTTTGATAGCAAACCGATTTTAAATACCACTTTGTCTATAATTTTCAACTTATCGACGTTTTGGCTTCTGCTTTGAAGCCATTTTCAAGAACCACGTGAAACTGAAAATACATGACTCGAGAACGGGGTCATAATTTCCCTGATTCCCAAGTCTCATGTTCCTTGTAGGAAGCTATTATAGTCTGCTTAGTTTTAACCGCAATCCTCATAACTCTCCTTGTGAATCTCATACTTTCCCTTTTCCGTCCAATTGTTGAATTGTTGGAGAAATAGCGAGTCAAAACACCTTTTCCCCATTAATGAGTCACTTAGAAATTCACCTAAAAAATTTAATGAAACATATTTTCAAGTATTTTGACATGCTTACTACCACTTTGTCAAGGATATCTATCTATTTCTTTAGAAAAAAATCTCCTTGAGATTTTTGTTTTTAGATATTTTTCCACTGTATTATATTGAATTGATGAAAATACTATTATAATAATCCACAGAGACCCATTCAAGTTCCGTTTGAAAAACTCGAGGATACAATGTACCTATTTATATGGGCATTGTAAGTTTGTTACAAGAATAGTTATTTGTCTTTCTGAGGTATCGTCAACGGTTCAACAACCGTTTTGTACCAGATTTTTGCCATTGACAACAAGCCTTTCATTAAAAGTTGATTGTGCTTGTCATTCCCGGAGCTCGATTGTATATTTCAAGTAAAATATTTACCTGTTCGTTTCTACGCGGTCCTTCATAACTTATAGCAAAGTGGAGTCCTTGCTTGTTTCTTTTTTTTTCATATTCAGTTTTTTCTCGAAGCGTTCTGTTCACTTTCATTTCAGTCACCGGATACAATACAGTGGTGTGACTCAGGGTCATTATATGTGTTTCAGGAGTTTATTAAATCAAATTTCATGAAATCAATCAGTTCAAAATAGTTTTATTTCAATGGCAGAACCAAATTTTTGTTCAGTTGTCATGACTGAAGATACTTTTTGGTCTTAAACTGTTTATTATTTGTTTTATGCTACAAGAAAGAAGTTGTGGAGAAAATATCGACTTGGAAGAATAGTATATAAGTAAAATCTTTATCTAAGAAAACCCAGGCATCAGTATTCGTTAAGAAGATAAATTTGCAAGCTTCTAAGAAACTTGAACCCATTTCAAGATAGTTATTTTTAATACTCTACCAAAATTATAATATAATCAGAAGCTATCTTTCACGAAAAGTGCGAAACTGCTTTAGCCCGCATGTCAGAAATACTTGTCAATCTAAAGCTGTCTAGGTATTTTTCGAAAGCTCTTTCTCCTGAAGAAACTATTTCTTCTGAAATAAAATTTTTGAGGCTTTTCCCACATCAAAATAATTTTCGGCAAACTGCTCTCTCACAACTTTTTTTACAGGATTCGCGTATTATCAATAAAAAACTGGAAGCAATAAATTATTATTATCAAAAGCCTAATTTAGGCTTTTTAGGTGGTAAAAAATGAAGACTCAATCGAAAAACTGATCACCATTAGTACTTGCCAATGGACCATTTACCATTTTTATAGTCTATTAAGATATCCTTCATGAAATACGATCTGTATTGGAGGTATCCCACTCTTGATCAACATTCAACTTCGGAATAAACTTGTATCTCCCATTCGAATCTAATATCACGGAATAATCGGTTAAATGAGCTAAAGAAACTATCCGACAAGTTATGTATGGTACTATCTCCAATAACGAACGAATAATTACCTAATAATAGTACCGGTAATGAATCAACCGAATCAAGATATAATAATATGTTAATGAGTCGTTAAATCACGATATAAGCAGATATTTATTATTGTTTATTGAAAGATGCGTAGGGGTCATTATGAACTCTTTGATCTGACGTCTGCGTTTCATATAAATTCCTTACATTTGTTCATATTTCATGAACGCTATGTAGTTTCGTGGAGTCATCGACTGTTTAAATGGTAATTAAAGATATAAATCCCAAAAAATTGATATATTTCAACAAGTTTCGTTTCAGTCAGGACCGGAAAGTTTATCACAGAAATCTTTCTCACGCTGCGCTCCATAATAAATCCATATTAGAAAAAAATATTTTTTTCAGTATGTATGTATCTTCCCTCGACATAATCGTCAGATTAATTTGATTATAATTTTTTTATATTTTTCAAGTTTGATTACATAGAATATTTCCTTCAGAGCGATAAAATGGTGAAAAAATTGAAAGCTGTTACACCAAAACACAGTTTAAGCCATGAAATAAACATATCGATGCATTCAGCTGGAAATATTTCAAGTAGATATTTTGTCAGGTAAATGTCCATTTAATCTAACTCAAACTCAGTTATTTTTGGACAAAATCTGTCAAGTTGCCAGCAATTGTTATTATCTTGATTTTTTGCTGATTTTTCTCATGGTATTGCTGAATAACAAAGTTTTCAGTGAATAAAATAAGTAAGAAAAAGTTTTTGTTAAATGGTTTTATTGAAAAATGTACTCAAAACAAAAATTAATTCGGAAGGTCCTAGGTAGCAGTCTTCATACCACTCCCCTCAGCAATATAAGGTATTGATCAGATAAAAAATAATAAAATCGTTGAGCGTAGAATTTACATATTGACTAAATACCGCAGATTGCTGAGGAGAGTGATATGATGAATGCTACCCAGCTTCAAAGTTTTTGAGATGCAGCCTTTGCATTTCCACAGACATAATTGTGCTGAAACATATTGGTGTCCATTTTAAACCCCAATAAAGATATCAAAACAAAAGCAGAATTGTCTGACCTAACATTATTATATACGGTTCGGATATCCATTATAATCAATTCTTGGACATTTTTTCATTTTGAAACAGTAACGAAAATAATGTCCTAATTTACTTCACAACTAAAGGTATATAGTTGAGTCAGTTTTCTCAGTTTGTAACCCTAAAACAGAATTTGTTCGAGAGATCTATTGCATAGCGGTTTTGGTAAACCTTCTATAGTGTAATCAAAGTAAATCTCATCAGTAAAATTAGAAATAAAGATGTTGAAGTTTTATTTTTTAACGATGACAGATATGATCGATTGAAGAAGGGCTGCCTTGAATTGAATCATGAATGCTTTGAAATTATTTTCTATAATTAAGGAAGTAGGTGATTGTGTAAATCTACAATCTCAATTAGAATTTCTTGTTGCTTGGTGTAGCAATAATAAATTGAAACTCAATGTGAAGAAATATAAAGTAGTGAGTTATAGTCGAAAAAAAAGAGGTTTATACCTTCCCGTATGTAATACAGGATTCAGATCTGCTGAGATGTAATGAGATCAAAGGCCTAGATATTCGATCATAAATTAACATTTGGTAGACGTATTTCACGAAAAGTTTCAGAATCTCTCATAGCCTATGGTTTGATTGTTTAAAATTATAGAAACTTTCATAATATTAAAACCATGAAGTTGTTGTATTTCACCTACGTACGTTCGAAGATAGAATATATATCGTCTGGAGTCCATTCTATGAGATTCATAAAAGTTTTGTAAATTTCTAATTTTCGGAATAGATGGTTCTTACCCTGAGAGAGGTATCAGTAATGATGTCATATACGAACGTTTGGAACTTTTTAGTTTAGAGCAGGGTCTCCAAACTTTGAAGCCTTCGGGCCATAATGATTTTTTCAGTTTGTTCCAAGGGCCAATTTCTGCCCATAACTATATTTCTAGACTAAGATAGTCGCAAAGGGTGTGACCTAAGCAAATTTTGATGTCATTGCGAATGAAATTAAGCTTTTTCAAAATCCTTTTGATTCTGACATTGAAACCCTGGCTCCGGAAGTCCAAATGGAAATTATTGA
>WOGO01000242.1:8618-26714 GCA_015342085.1 Leptinotarsa defecta
AATAACGAACCAATTAGAAAGGCGGGCTACCTATGTCAACATAAATACAACTTACGAACTAGAAATCACGAGACTTCGGTGAACCACCAGGATGAGTAGACCTCTGAAGAAGCCAGCTACTCATGCTGGCGAAACGTTAGGATACAGTTCCAAACCACGACGGCCTTCAAACCCGAACAAACATTGTAACACTGAAACTTTTGGGCGCAAAAGCTATGATCAATTTATTCCCATGATATAAAAAATCTATATTCCAAATAATTCATAGATACAAATCTGAAACATTTCAGGTTTTTTACTTCAATTAAGAATTTTTCACAAAACAACATTCTGAGGACACAACAAATCATATTTCTATGAATCCCTCACTTGACTAATATGTCTCCAATCCCCAATTGGCATCGTCAAATATCGTCTGTCAGAATAAATTGAATAGGTGTCTTTGTCATTATTCCAGTTACCAAAATAATAAATACTGTTTTCTCTATTGAATAACTAGTACATGGAATATTACGTCATTTCGCAGTAACAGGGATCGCCTTGAACTGTGGAAATAAAAATGGCTGAAAATAATCGTACATGTATGTCCTCGAAAATCTAACTTGATATGGTCAACATGTGATAAATGGAAGCAAATATGCACACATAACTCTATTTTAATTGGGAAAATAACGGTTACACAATTGAAAATGTTACAATTCTATTAAATCAGATCCATTGAACTGATATAATTCCTTCGGGGGTTGATTTTAGGTCCTCGGTCCCTTACTATTTTCATGAATGAGATAACATATTCTTATACTTCCCTTAGCAGAATGATGGTTAATGCAGATGACACAAATCGACTGATTACTGAAAATAACTTGGCATTGTCCCAAAACAAAACTTATAAATGTGAATTGCAAGTTCAACACTAGTGCAATGAAAATGGATCATAAATAAATGCACTTCTAACACATTTAATTTTTTTTTATCGAATCAGTGGACTCGACTAGAGTCCACTGTTACGTCTGCAACATAGATCCATTCAAGAAGTCTCTGAAAGAAAATCACCAGATCCAATCGTGACCAGAAGTCAATATGGGAGATACAAAATAAAATATTCCTGAAATTAAAATCAATTACTTTGTTATTGGATAACTTCGTGATACTGTATCAATGAACGTTCTTGAATTGCCTTTTATGGACCAGTACAATCAAAACTCTCTTAAGGTTTGATCTTCTGGGAAAGTTAAGTCATTCTAATGAAGTATTTTGCATGCAGAAAAGAATAATAAATGTGTGATAGGAGTATTTTCTCATGAAAGTTGTTTTTACTCTTATTCCTCTGAACATATTTTCAGTAGCAATAAATATAAGAAGAAATGAATTATGATTCACGCTGGTCATGTTCACGCCTTGCAGTACCACAAAATATGCATGTATACCAGGGTGATATTTGTTATAACCATGCAATAGATATTCTATGTTGTATACACATTTTCAATCTATTCAAGAAGTTATTATATGTCTATTTGATTTCAAAGGTATTTTTGTGAGTGAATTTCTGCAACAAGACAAATTTCATTAGTTGTTGTATTTTGAGAATATTTTTCATTTCAGTTAATCTTTCTTCTGATCTGTTCAATTCTATATATTTTCTGGATGACTATGAAGAAATCGTAGCTGTCAACTTGTTGACTAGTGTGACAAGTTTTGTACTCTTTGTGAAAGACTTCAATGAATTTTTGATTAGCTGCAAGATACGAGTGGACTTTGTAACATCCAAAGTACAGAGTTGAAACAATCCGTTTTTATTCACTCACTACTGAAATGTTGAAATTGGGAGCTGAATAAATTTATAATGATCATAATAACTATGACAAGGTTGATGAGTTAAGCCGCAGAGTGCAGTCATCCATTCTCACTTCATTTTTTGGCCAGGTTATAATTCACTCTGTTCTTCATACTCAATCCTCACTCTTCTTCTAGCTTCATCTTCGACTGAAAGATTTTCCTTTCGCATAATTAACTTTTTTGATTCATGCATTTGGAGTTAGAGTTGTTTCAATTCCGTTAATTGATTCTATTTATTGGGCATTGGGATTTCATTTCTTTTGGTTTTTCGCCAGACGGTATTTTTAATCTTTTCAATTGGCATTATTTTTCTCAATGGATCTTATTCATTGGGAATTGTGGTTGTTTTTCATTTCATTCAGCTGAATAATCTATTAAGCCATTTTTTATTTTCCATTGAGCGTGATGTCCTTTTCTCCTCGTTTCTATATTGACATTTTTTCCTGACTTGATAACAACCAACCTAAAGAATCTGAATGCTCTTTGATTAGTTGGAAATGGAGGTCATCATTGGAAACGAAAACATTTTTATAGAAAAATGGGAATGGTGCATGCCTTTTTGAAACTTCAGCATGGCAATATGTGGTACTGAAGAACATAGTTTTTATGTTCGGCAGCAGATCGTGAATTATATCCTAGAGATCTTTGAAAACTATACAAACTTTCTGATGAAAATAATATTATCTTTAGTGCCACTGAATATAGCAGCCACATACTGAGGCCATACAATTATGGTACTTTCCTGGAGTTGATTGTCGCCTCCACTATATTCCAGAGACGCATATACATTCATGAAGAGATAAGACCATCGGAGGGTGGACCATACCTTAGGTTTTATAACGATATGGGTAACCATCAGTAGTCTATTTATCACCGTTCTCTCAGCTGGTAAAACTGCAGGGCATTTTGGATTGATGCAACCTTTTAATCACGTTTTCTCCTCTCTTTTCAAAACCATTCTCGAGCTCTTCTTCGTTCGAAAGAATTCCCTCCTCTTCCGAATATCATCAGTTCATCTGCTGGCGTCCAATCTGAAAACAAAAAGTCACGGAAAGCCCATTGTAAAGTAACTAATAAAAAAGAAGGAAGAACAATATAAAGGCCGTTGAGAAATATTCTAAGGCGAAAAAAGAGACAAGTCTTGAAGTAAATAGAGAGGGTATGATGAGAAATAGTAAGAAAAGTCTGAAAGTGAATAGTGCTCCTCTCAAAAGACCCAAGAAAACCAGGTCAAGATTAACTGATCGAAAGAAAAGAAGAATAAATAAAAAGGGTATGAAGGAGTATGCTGCAAAAAAACTGGAAGTAAAAAAGGAGAGTGTGAAGGGGTATAGTGAGAAAAATCCTGAAGTGAACAGAGATACTGTGAAGAGATATAGTTGGAAAAATCCAGAAGTAATTGAAGAGAGTGTAAAAAAATATAGTTTCATTATGACCTCGAAGTTGATCATGCCAAGGACGAAATAGTTTTCTTAAGAGAATCGACACCGTGCGTCTTTTGTGAAGCCAAGAAATGGAGAGATGAAACTCCTGACTTTTGTTGTACTAATAGAATAGTTCAAATTTCATCCATTGAACAGTATTCAGAACCCTTACATTGTCTTCTAACAAATTGCCGCCCTGCATGTTTCTACTTTTAAAACAATTTGTTTTGTCAATGGTGTTTTCAGATGACTTGATTTGGAGGCAAAGAGATTCGAGGGGAAAACTTTATGCCCATCTTTGAAGTTGAAGAACAAGTTTAACACAAAATTGAAAGTTTACTGCCTACATCAGTCGAGGACGCTTCTTTTCTGCACATATTTTGTTGGCGATTAGGAGAAAGAAACGTCTTTGAGGTGTGAAAATTTTCTATCTCTAAATTCAGGCTTAGTTTCCCAACTTCAATTGATGCTTCATGAAAACAACCCCTGCACTGGAATCCAAATAAATTTATGTCAGGTTTGTTCCGAAAAAGATAGACCGATAATCTTTTTATCAATACCAAGCTTGTGATGCACTGTTTGGAACCTTTGGTGTAGTGATGAATATTACTGTAGTTTTTTCCCCAACACCAAACCGTTATTTTAACACCTCGACACGTTTTTCGATCACCAAGCGATCATCTTCAAGTTGGGGATCAAATCTGCACGCTTTTCGTAATTTCCAAATGTCTCTTGAAAATTTTTAGCGACCCAAATATTTCTGTTTAGAAAATAAGTATATCAACAAAAATTAATTGAAAAATTCCGTATCAACAAAGTCACTGATGATATTCAGGCGAAACATGATAAACATAATAATTTCTTTTTTCGAAGTAAGCCATGAAATATATGAAATGAATGTCAAATTATTTGTCAAATACAAAATAAAACAGTTAATAAATCAGTTGAGTGATTTTAAGGTAGAACATAAATTTTTCCAATGACAAAAAAGTGGATATGTTTTTTGTATAATCAAGATGTTTAAGAAATATTAGCAAATCGCTGGCAATGTATCAGGAATTGTATCCTGAACTTCGACAACCTATTCATAGATATTTTCATTGTATCGAAAATAGTTTGGATCCTTTGGAAAATCCCCAGAAGAAAATGTACGTCTACTGAATGTGATGACGATAATGAATCGACGTTTTACGTGAGTATGATAATGATAAAATGACATTGATTCGATTTAGGATTTGTGGAAAATTATAAAAATGTGAACAGGGAAGTATCCCTGTGGGAGATTGCTCTATATTCGACCATAGCCACTACGTCTGTAGAAAAATAAATCCAGTCGAGAAAGTACATCATTTGCTTTTGACGAATTTCAACAGGAGAAATGTTTTTTGTAGATGGCCCATTAGAAATTTCGCCAATATAATGAAATTTGCAAAAAAAAAATGTGGTGTGATAAAAGTATATTCACCAATGAAGGATAGTTCAACAGGAGTATACTATATCACTGGCGACAAGAAAATTAATATACACATAAAGATGCCAATTTTCAAGAGATATATGGTGTTAATGTATGACTTAGTGTTCTTTTTTGAAACATCTCTGACTGAATAATTATATTTGGACTCCTTATCAGGGACTCTAATTGAGTTTCTAGAATATTTTCAACTCAGCCTAATAGGAAAATATGGTTATTTTCAACACGACGCTGCTCCACCACATCGCAGGAGAATGTGTAGAGATTTCCTCAATACAACTATGCCAGGAAGATGGATAGGAAATAATGGTCCTATTGAATGGCCACCATGTTCACCGGACCTTTCTCTTCTAGATTCTTCATTGTGGGGCTTCATTAAATATAAAGTATTCAGAAAGAATTTTGGAAATATTGAGGAACTGAATTTTAATCAAGAATTGAAACCGGATTACGATAAACATGATAAAAAGCAAAAAGTTTCTCTGTCATTTTTTGATATCATTGAAAATGAAGGCTAAGGTGCAATGAACAAAATCTCTCATTTTCAGTTTTTTGCTAATATTTCAGAAACGGTTGGTGATTTTATCTTGTTTCCCTGAAAAGGCAACTTTTGTTTCATAAACTCAAGATATTTTCAATGGCTTGGCAAGTGTTTCAAAACATAATAAATGATGAATGTTCAAATTTTCATTGTCTTATATGATTCTATTATGATTCGATAAGTAAACTTAAAATGATTAGCTGAAATATCAATTATATGAAGAAATGAAACGTGAAATGAAGATACACCACGTTTCAATTCTCAGTATCTACAATCGTCTTTGGTTAATAACTGGACTATTTCTTCAGGAGATAACCATTTATAGTCGTTCAAATACTTTCACTAAGGTGAAAGCTTTCACCTACTCCCAAACGCTTTCATCTAGGTGAAAGCTATCACCTAGGTTCGAATGACCTCTCGGACGATTCAGTCATCATCCAAAAATATTTTTTAATACTTTTTGATATGTATTATTATTTTTCATTCCTATTTTTTTTATTTCTTCATTTTTAATTTTTTCATTCTTTCTTTTTCTTTTCATGCCGTGGTCATTCTCATCTTGATTTTTTTTCATTTTATTGTATTTTCATTTCACGTTTTGTTTCATATCATAATTGATATTTCAGCAATTGATTTAGTTTTTTTTTTGTTCATATTGGAATCACATTATACACTGTGAGTCCGAACTAGTTGAATTCACCATGAAACATGAAATCACTTCCAAACCGGCAATGAATGATGTACCTTACCATTTACAACATAACCTACAATTGATATAACATCAAGATATATAATATGTATTAGGATGAAAATAATTCAAACCAGGTTTTATCAATTCAGTGAAGACCTACGGAGCTGTTGACAACCAAATGTGTAATGAATCCTATCCATATAAGTTGTTTTCAAATGAAAACACGAATATTTCGTATCTGCTCGCATTTGGCATCATACAATGGTCATCTTTCAGATGTATTGTTCTCAATATACTTCCTTGTAATCACCCAACTTGAGATATCCCATGTCTACAAAAAAATTTCAAATACTCAGGTTTCAAAATTAATTGATAACCCTGATCAGCTAAGGGATTCAGAAAAAAAATTTATGAAAATTTCGTTTTTATTGAAAAACACTTTCGATCAACTTCTTCTTCGAATGATTCACTAAGAGTTGGATTATACAATTGTTCCTTGTCTGAGAAAAAAAAACTGACAAAATGGTTCAAAACATTTTTTGAGGCTTCTTAACAGAAGAAATTTTATAACTACTGATTGTTGCAAGGACAAGTAAATTTTTATACAAATACAAATTCTGTAATACTTTGGGAGTGTTGTCGGTCTGAAGTGTCTGGTTGGATGCTTTTCACCTTGTTGTTTATTCCATTTTGTTTTCTGAAACGAAGCCTTAGTAGCTCAATGAATAATAGCCATTTCCACTCGGCCAGACTGGATGATCCTGACCAGATGAAGAGAAAGATTCGGCACTGACTTCATGAGCCGATAGTGAGTTATCTGCCTCTTCTCATGGGATTCTTCATCTCCTTGAAATTATCTCTGTAGTCTTTGTCACACAAATGAGCATCAGAATAACTTTCAATTATAATTTTGTTCACTGTTGAACCCAGCTCTAATTCTATGTGGTATTTTCTACTATTAGAGACTATATGAAATGTAACAGTTGATATTTCCTCAATATCTCTCAGTCAATTTTGGCTTCGAACTTCTGACGTCCAAAATTCTATTTTGTTTCAATGAACTTTTCAAAAGTTCTCCCATGGTTGTAACACCAAGTACAAATTGTTGCTGAATTCGAGCAAAATATCTAACCTCTTTTTGAAAATGGGATTTCTTTGGGTATGTCATCATTCTTCTTTTACGAGTATAATCGTTTTTCAGATTCCTGGATGACCAGTGTTGAATATTTTTGCCACCAATCTGCGAAATAATTTCGTACCTTGCGGCTTCTCTCCCAATAGTTCAAGCATATTACCACTTACCTGTTTCTCTGCGCAATCATGCATCTAGGCTTTCATTTCAAAAACACTTCTGATGTGTTGAGATTTGTTGGCGTTGAACAACATCATAGTTTAACATATACCTTAGTTTAAAATATGCCTAATCTATATAATGACGATCATGAAATATCATTAAAGCTTCAACAGTTATAACCAGTGGTTTTTATTGGTTCAACAGTTAATCCTGATAAAATTGAAACAGTTCATGAAATACTTGACAATTTGAAGAACTGTTTTCACGCATTTTTCGCTCCAGACGATCTTGTTTACGTATTTTTCATTCTTCGTTTCGTTTCCATATCACTGTAACTACTATACGAAACTCATACTCGCTTCGACTTCAGTATTTATTTCTTTTCATCACATTCAACATTTGTCCGTTCATCATTTCATCGAGCGTACAACGTCGCCATGTGTGAATGAAGCTTTACTTTGTAATTTCAAGTGTTTTTCTTCTAGTATTCTAAGATCGTGAAAATGGTTTTCCCTAAACAATGTTTAGGTAAAATACCATTTCAATCTGAAGATAATTTGAACTAATGACATCGAAAGAGAAAGAGAAATATTTCCATTCAATTGGGAATACATTCAAATATATTCAACGAATATAATTACAAATTTTTATATTTTTCAGATTATGGAAGGTAACAATTACCCAAAAAAGGTCGATAAAAAACTCAAATATACATATGGCGTCGAATCTGAATTTTTTCAGAAAACTTTATATCGGGCCATTTTTTCCATATACTTGTATAAAGAAATCAATTTCAGAATTCTTATGTAGTCAAGTTACTTTTCCCACAAGATGTTTGTTAAAGTTCAGCCATTCATTTTTCTTTGTGCCATAAAAGTGATAACAAGAACCAAGACTGAAAACCCAATCGAATCACTAGCATGAATTTAACAAGGATATTTTTGAAGGTCAGGCTAATCATTCAGATATTACCTCAAAGAAGTTTCTTGCTTTGGTGTGAGATCTTATCGAATTCTAACTTTCGGAAAGTTTTGACGGAATTTCTATCATCCTCTTTATTCGTTATTTCTCTTCCAATGATGGGTCCTATTTCAGTTCATTGATTTCTTAGAGCAGTCACGGAGAAAATCGTTGTTAGTTAATAACAGTAGTAAGTTAGTAACAGTTTTATACAATGAAATTTATATTACAGGGAAACAAATGGCAAAGTTTATTACAGAATAAATACAACAAACAGAATATGTACAATACAGAAATAATATTGTACCCATATGTTGTAGAAATTGAAAGAAACATAATAATTAATTAGAAATGTTAAAATGCTTGGAAAGAATAGTTGTAAACAGCTTCCTAAGTTGGGAACATCAAATAATGCTCAGATGAAATTAGGGTATTAAGACATAAGTGAGAAATGTGGCTAATTTTAGAAGAATAAATCAAAGTTGTGAGTTAACTAGTTTTAGAAATATGAAACTTTGAAAATTGAACTTCTTACAATTACTGATTCGTATCTAAGCTCAATATTTTGTTAACAAGACAATTCTTTCCCAAGCCTTAAGAGAAAATCCACGCTCCTTTCATATTCCATAAATATTTGAAAATCAAGTCAAAAACAATTAAAATTCAAAAAGTTTACTAAAAATGAATTAAAATTGAATGAAATCTAATACTACCTACCTGCAAAAGCCAATCCATCAAGGAAGAATTTAGAGAAAGTATTTTGAAGCACACATTATAAAGTAGAGAAACCACGTATCCATACCAACAACATCCAAAGTTCGAGCTTGTTACCGAATATAATATATATGTATATTGGAGATCAGTGTCAAAACTAATACTTGACGTTTCCACAAAATAAAGTTCTTTCTCCTATAGAAATGATAAATCGATATTTTGTCACGTCCATCATATTGGATCAAAATGGCGACTTTCACCTATTCAATTTGAAATACACAATAATCTCAGTTAACGACAAATGAATATAGTTCCCACAGAAGGAGAAACCTGTGGGTGGTCTATATAATTTTAATATATAATAGATTATAATGAATGAAATGAAAAAATGAAGTTTTTTTCAGTATGAACAAAGAAAGCGCTAGAAATATTGTATACAGATATTACATTAAGATCATATATAGTCAATATAAATAAAAACACCAACATGAACAAAAAAACACTGGAAAAACTCGTAAACAGATATCACATTGAAATTACATATAGTTAATATAAATGAAAACATTTAGGTTATATAATGAAACAATCGCAATAGGTATAGTTCAAGTAAAAAATTTAGTGCCCCCTACCTTCCAGCAGTTCTCCTTCAATAACACACATAACGGCGGTACTCATCGCTACATTCTGTTGGTCACCGTAAAATGACTTCAAATTTAATTTTATGACTGTTCAGCCAATTATAAAACTCGGTTAGTAAAAATTATCCAATACGAAACGCCAATTCTTCAGTCCACGTGGACTAGTTCGTAGCGGCATAATTTCTCTGTATTGGTTTTTTTGGCCTTTGAGATAGCCGATAGCTTTAAGTATCCAGAATAAAGATTACTTCGACTTCACCTTCCTCTTCATTCAACATACTCTTACCGTTACCAAAGGACCCGGTATATTTGTGAAACGAAACCTTCACCTCAAAAGAAGAATCGATGACTGTATTCCTCGACTAATTTCATTTTCCCATCTTTATTGGAGCCACAAAAACACTATTATACGTCCTATAATTTTCCTCTTGCAGGCCTTTTATTGACTTGCCAGGCTAGGATGATGGTCGATAAAGACTAACAGAAATCCTCTTCGTGTTACCCATTCTCATTTCTGAAGCGAAGGTGAAAATACTGTTCGAGATAAATTTAACCTGTTTGGGGATTTACCAGATAGAACGTCATGAAAACCACATTAGTTGCGGAAATGAAAAAGTGGGGCTGTCTGATTTTCTCGTCAGAAGAGTGGAAAGCTCAAAATCGAATCAATCGATCGAGTTTACCAGCCGACAATAATGCACTTTCTATTCCGACCTGAATTACTGGGAAGAAAGATCGTGAGCAGTGTTGCCGCAACCCTGAACGAAGAGAAATTTCTCTTGGAGTCTCCAAGAGAATTCTTTTCCTAAAGTGGAAAGTTGCGATGACAGCGATGAAGAACGAGAAATGAAGCTCTTCGAGATAATATTGTGTACAACACCTGTTTGCGGAAAATCCAGCTCGAAGGACCGCAAATAAAACTCTTTGTGATTTAATGATTTAATGTATTGCGATGAATAGCCTCAAATTTTATGGGGAGGCTAAGCCTTCTTTGCCTCCTGTGACGAGCCGCCGCTGGCTATCACCTATATAGGCTTTCATTCCATAGGTAAAATATTCTTGTTCTTCAATAGGAAGTGGTGAGATGACATCATTATTGAATGAATGCATCGAATTGGGCTTATATCTAGACGCTTTCGAAATATCTGAAGTCAACACGTCACACAAAACTGGTTCTATTTATGATTATGGAAACTATAGACCTATTAGACCCGTGCTAGGACTCACACGGTAAAAGGTAAGATCACGTTGTCGTTCGTGGGGGATGCCACAGCTGGTTAACAGAAAACAGATTTAAACAGATTTAAATAGAAACAGATTTTAAACAGATTAGTATCACTCCAATCATCTCAAAATATGCCATAGAAATGGCAGCTCTTGACCTAGTAAACATTGTTGTGTCAGAATTGAAAGTTGGGGGCTTCGCCGGAACTAGTTTCTGCAATTCCAGCAAAACATTTGATTGTGTTCTCCATCGCTTACCCAGCTAGAACACTATTTCAACTTCTCAAGTTCAACATTTTTCAAATTCGGAGTGCCTAATTGTTATTTGTTCAGTAAGCTACCTCCAAGTCTATCCTTTTCAAAAAACGAGCAATGTTATTGGTAGGTTCCCCAAGTAAGTCAATGTTCTATGACGGTTACTATTGTTTCTTGAAGTAGAACAGGCCTCCTAAATGGCTTCGCATTTTTCTGAACATCGATTTTGTGACAAATTTCAGTTCTTTCTGAAAATCACTTCCTGACAGCGGTATATTCAAATCTCTATAAAGCATATCATTTATGTTGATGGGAATGTCCGTCGCTTTGCTATCAGTGTTATCAAAAATCATGGAGAAAGTCATAAATTACCATATCCTCAAATATTTGTCACCCATATTTGGAATAACGCAATCAAGAACCATGGAGAATCAAGAGCTGTTGCGCTTGATATTTCTAAGGCCTTTGATTGTGTGTAGCATGATGGTTTGCTGGTCAAACTTAGATGCTATGGCTTGTCGTACAACTTTTGTGAAAGGCTCTTCAGCTTCCTGAAAGAACGTTTCCTGCAAGTGGCCGTCGATGGATATCTCTCGAATATTGTTACAATCAACGCTGGTGTTCTCTAGGGATCTATATTGTCTCCAACATTCTTTTTATTGAATATCAACGACTTATTGGAATAAACCAAGAAACCAATATATTGCTTTGCTGACAACACACTTGTCCCGTCATTCTATTTTGATTTCAGCACATCGGCTACGGAGGCACATCTTCACAGGCAACAGGAGGTTGTATATCTTAATGAGGGTCTGGAAGTGATTTCGAATTGGCGTGAAAGTAACCATCTTCAATTCAATGCCAGAAAAACCCAGCCACCTGTTTTCGCCAAGAAGATAAATGTCTCTGAACTGAATATAATGATGTCAGGTCAGACAATCCCGCTTTCTGCTTCGATAAGTTTGTTGGGGGGTTGAAATGGAAACCAATATATCTCTTAAATTGCAAAGACTGCTTCTCAAAAGCTTGTAACACTGTTCTGAATCAGAAAACTGTACACAGCAGCTTTCGATGCTTTGTAAAGCTCAAATTGGACCTCCTTTGGAGTATTGTTCTCGTGTATGGAGTGTAAGAGCCATTCGCCTGATTGGAGACGCGAATATCACGTGCAACCTTGATAACCTGGAACATCGAAGAAAGGTTGGAGATTTGTCTCTCTTCTGTAGATATTTTACAGAAAGCGATACAAATCCAATGTGAATCGCTAAGGTTTCTCCTGTAGTTCTTTTGTTTTGTTTTTAAAAAATAGTATAAGATGGCGTGTGTACTAAAATTAATGATAAACATGATTTTGTGATTTTACATAAATCACCTTTCAATACTGTTGCCTTTCTTTGATGTATTTGACTTATATTTATTAGATATGGAAAATAACGACCTATATCATTATTCTATCACATAACAAGAAAAAGAATACCTGTTTGGTCCTTCAACCCTTGTTGGTTTTTGCATTCGTATTATTTGAATATTTTTGTATAGTTTTTAGTGCAGTAGGGTTGATATTATTCTTGACGTGTTCCACATTTGTATTCAACATTCTACTATATATTCAGGAAACATTATAACCAAACCGAAAATGAGGTTTGCAATTAAACTAATTCTATCATTATTTTCGAGTTGGAATTATATTTCCAGTATCCTAGATCTGAAGGTGAGAATATAATTGGAGGAAAATACTCCGAACATCTCTGTCGTTCATTTGTGCTCTAATTAGATTTGTCTCGGCGATATTTCACTTCGTTGAATCAGACAAATCGCGTTGTTTGTCAGCAGTCCAGAAGTATGCTACGGCTTCATTTTGAAGGCAATTATAATAATAAATAAGGGAAGGAAACATAAATATATTTCTAAAAGAATATTGGGGAAGCTTTTGAATGGCTTACAAACAAGTGTGGACTAGATAAAATGATTTCAAGCAATTAGAAAAAATTTTTACAGAACCAAATTTGATGTTGATAAAACAACGTTTTCAGATATTTTTTGTAACAGCTAATGATAATATAATTCAAATAAACTACTCATCTTGTGAATAGAAGAAGAAATAGAAGTTCAACTGACAACTTTACTGAAAGATCAATTAACAATTTTTCAAGAAAGAACACAGATGTTCTATCTGTAACGTAGGGAGGATGAGTGTAGACTCACAACACTTAGGCCACATGTGACCCATTGTACATCCTCATGAGGAGTTGTCCTCCTAGGTCATCGTCCATCCTGTCCTTTCCAGAAAGGTGGACAGGTCACTAGGAGACATCTCCTTTATATTGGCAGGTGGCAAGACTCGCTGAACACACACTCTCTTTGTTCTTTGCCTTCATTCAAGGCGGAGCTCTTGGCGCCCGCCGCAGGAAGTGTACTTGCTGTTGGAGGTGGAGTGGGGGAGAAGGAGGGTGCACTTATAGTTGCTGCCACTCCTGCCTCTTTTGCTCTCTTTCTCTTTTTGGCTTTGGCGCCGCAAATGCGCTTACACCTAGGACTTTGTATTATATCACGAGATGATCTGCTATGTCCAGCCTCATTCCATGCGGAATTTGGAGTGGACAATTCTGTTCATCCCGAATTGGCTTCCCGGACAGGGCCTCCAGTCCCCTGGCCGTTCCCTTGTCCGCCACATGGAGACGCGCCCGATAGTAGCACAACCCACGGGGAATATTGATGTTTTACAATAAAGTAAGATAAGGTAACTCAATTCGAAAATACAGTTTGACTTTACTATAACTTGGATCTATATGAACGTGCGCGATATTTATAAAACTCTTAATAGAGAAGTGTTGAAGCGTCAATTCGTCATCTGCGTCTATATAAATCATAGCTGGCAAGAAAACCAACAAACTCTGCTGGCTATACTGTATATTGTTTCTCGAATACCTTTTCTTTTGTTTGTTCACCTAACCTCAACATGGCTTGTTAAAATCACAATCAGCCCTCAATAAAACTCCTACAGAAATATTGTCACCATTAGCTAATGGGGGCTAATGAACACAAGTTTGTCCACTCTTGCGAAATTGCTGACTAGCGTTCCACGAGATCGTTCAATCTTCCCATTATTGTAATGCAGAGTTGACTACAATTTGTATGATTGATCGTGTCTGAAGTGAACTTTGACTTTCCAAATGAATCCTCTGAAACAATGTTAAACGTATTCCTCCACCAATTAATCACATACAGATTATTCACGAACGATTCTGAGAATTTGCCCTATTCGTCGACCCGAGAACTTGAAGTTATTAGTGATTAGAACTGCAGATGAACAATTAGTAACTGAATAGGATATGACCTTGACATCTGCATTAACGGGTGGTTCCAAAAGTAATTGGCCCAACGAAGAAAACAGAAATATTCTGGACAAGCAATGGAATTCATATATAATGACTCCGCTTATAAAGACTATCCGTTTACAGCGACGATAATGTTTAGTTTCATATTTAGTTTAGTTTCATTTTTAGTTATTGAGAAAATCTACCGTTTATTGCGACTCCGATATAAGCGACCAACCGCTTAGAGCGACCGTTTTTCATAATATTACATCCGGTTAAAATGTCGCGCAATGTTTTGTTTTCACAATCTGCGGACTCCCTCTTCCTAGGTACTGGGTACTTCTAACAGATAGTATTCTCAGGAACCTCTATTGATAGGTACTACTAACAGATTGATTTTACGCCAGAGGTTCCAGTATAAAATCTTTGTCACTTGTTGTAAGTCCATAAAGTTCGACAAAATGAATTCTGTGAAGCGAAAGTATTACGGAGTCATGCTGATTCAATTTACTGCTCATAGTGAAGGTAATTTCCTGAGTTTTTGTCTCATTTTATGTTAGTTTATTTGGTATCAGCCACTCATTCATGTTTGGCAAAATCGACAAGTTTTTTTCTTTCAAATTTATTGAATTTGAATCGGAATAATAAAATGTAGCATCGTCTGCGAATAAAATACCATTAATGTAATGAAGATGTTCAAATATATCATTAATGTAAATAATGAAAAGAAGTGGCCCCAGAACTGAACCTTGAGGTACACCACAAGTAATTTCCTGACTAGAGGATAATGTTGAACCATGAAAAACCGCGTGAACTCGTTGAGTTAAATATGATTCGAAAAATTTGTAAGCAATTCCTCTGACACCATAATATTCCAATTTCTGTAATAATACCTGATGCGAGATGCAGTCAAAAGCTTTACTTAGGGCACACAGAGTAGTGCATATGGTGTGTTCACCTCTCTCAAAAGCATCGACCACATCGCTCACCAGTTTCGTTATGGCGTGGGTGGTAGATCGGTTCTGCCTAAAATCATAATGATTTTCATTTAGAAATTTATTTTCCTCAAAATATTCCGCCAGTCTCTTTTGACGATAATCTCTATAATTTTTCCAATTATAGGATAATAGGATAATAGTATTCATCACAACAGGCCAACATTTGAATTGAAAAATAATATGGTCAATCATGTAGAATACTTCTACGATTTTAAATGTGGAAATGATATCGGTCTGAATGACTTTCTGTGCTAATTTGAATGGGATTCATCTTTAGATAAATATTATTTGTTCATTCCACTGATATGTCAACCGGACCAGATGGAATACCACTGTATCCATTGAAAAAATTCATATTCACATTGGCTAATGCCTTACTCATAATTTTCAATTTATAACTCAATACAGGCATATTTTCTGATTTCTGGAAACATTCTTTTTCATTCCCTTTTTTCGAATCGGGCGATAAACTGGACGTGTCCAATTATCGTGCGATTTGTTTACAGTCCGGAAATGCTAAGTCGATAGACTGTCTCATATCCAAGAAATTCTCTTGGGAAACTCAACAAATCATCAACCCATCACTCCACGTATGTCAACAACAACTAATCTGTTCACATATGGAAATTTCATAATTTCAGTCTTTGAAAATAAAATGCAAGTAGACTCCATCTATACTATTTTACAAGAGCTTTCGATAGTGTTAACCACACTCTATTGATATCTAAATTAAAGTCACTTGGAATTGACGGAACTGCCTTGCCTGGATTGAAAGTTACATAGATAAACAGATCTTAGAGTGTCAGGTTTTCTGGTTCAGTCTCCTCACCAATGACGGTTCATTCAGGTATTCCATAAGATTCGCATTTGGACCCAATTTCATTCAACATCTTTTCGAATGATATCAAAGAAGTAATACAGAATAGTAAATTTTGGATGTTCGCCGATGACATTATTTAGGAATGTGGCTAATAGTGAAAAAGCTGAACTACTACAAGAGGATCTGAACTACCTTGTGAGATGGTGCGACATAAATTTACTGAATTTAAATGCAAAAATTCTCAAGAAGTAGTAGCCCAATCGAGTTATAATTCAGTTATGAAAGTCAGGCATACAAAAAAAAAACATTCAGAACTCGAGGGTGTTATTTTACATCAGACTAACATTCAAACCACATATAACCACCAATATATCTAAAGCTTTCAAACAATTAGGCTTTGCATTAAGACCATCAAGAACCTAGAATATAACTCAATTATATATACCCCTGTTATAAAAACGATATTGATGCAATAGAAAAATATTAAGAAAAAATTCCTGGGTAATACTGCCTTCTAATGGGGGTCACAAGCAGTAATTGTGAATATGATGTATTACTATCAAATATGACTCTCAGGTCTCTTGAATGTCGTAGAGCTGAATCAGACTTAAACTTCTTCTACAAACTTCTAAATGGACTGGTTGGCTCTCAACACCTGATAGAACTAATAAATTTAAATATAAATGACAGAAGAACACGTAAATTTGAGTTGTTCAAGGTGCCATTCCATCCAACAAACTTCAAAGAACTGCTAATATTTATCAGGGTTATATTAACCTGTATTTCATCAGTTCGGACTTCCATTGTCTAATTTAATATAAATTGATGTGATAACCCTGAAAAAATCAAAACCATTAACCGAAAATAACAATTTTACTAAACAAAAAACTAAAATTACAAGGAAATAACATACAACAACAACCAAACAAATAAAAATTGAAATATTAATAAAAGCTGAAAAAATTTAAAAAATTAAAAATATAATTAACAAAAAATCAAAAAATTAAAAGATTTCATTTATGTCACAACGTTTGGATTGTTAGTATCCACAATCGTCTTCGGGTGATGACTGGACTTATTTCTCCGAGATCTGAGTATTTATAGGTCATTCGAGTGCTTTCACCTATCCCCTCTTCCCTCTATCCGCTTCATTGGTTTTAGCGGGAGATGACCGTTTGGCGGGAGTTGATCGTTTCTCGCTTGATTAGAGGTTTCCATATGTTACGTATCCCTACGCTAGCTTAACTAAATGCGTTGTTGGACAACATATATGCGGCTTCTTTGAATTTTCTCCTGAACCAATGTTCCTCTTTGTGGATGATTTCAGCTTGAACCCACTTGATGTGTTGATGAGTCCAAACATGCTCTGCTATTCCGGATTTGATGGTTTCTCCTCGCTGTGTTTGTTTCTTGTGCTCAGCAACGTGAACTTTCAATGGCCTCTTAGTTTCACCGATGTATGATTCTCGGCACTCGCAGGGTATCCAGTAAATGCAATTCTTTGAATCTTGGTCTGCGTTTGGTGGCCTGGTTTTCGTGAGGCTGCTACCGATAGTGTTCCCAGATCTGAAGCAGGTCCTGATTTTATACTTGGACCCAATCCGTCTTATCCTTTCCGAAAATCCTCTGATGTAGGGAAGAACAAGTAGTGGTTGTGGCGGCTGTCTTCTAGCTAAGGCCTGTTCTACCATCAATTTGGAATAACCATTCCCTTAAAGGACATTTTTGACGATGCCTAGTTCTTTTTCGAGACCTTCCCTTGTATTACAGAGCCCAAAAGCACAATCCAATAGAGTCTTGATGCTTCCTCTCTTAGTCGATTGATGGTGGTTGGATTTCTGGTTCAGATACTGTCCTGTGTGAGTGGGTTTTCGAAATACAGATGTTTCCCATTTAGTGTCGGTCCTCTTCAC
>WOGO01000243.1:0-26694 GCA_015342085.1 Leptinotarsa defecta
TGTTAGGCGTACACATTCTCGAACCATCAGTCCACCCTTTCGTAACTGTGTCGTGAGTCATACCAAGTTTCGTCCAAATAGGAAATTTGCCGTTGTTGTTGTCTATATTTAGTTATTTGTTCTGAGTATTTGTTATGCAATTCCAATATTCTTCTGCTTTCCATAACTGCTAAAGAGTTTTGTCACAGCAGCTCACGTTATGGCCGGAAATATTCAGTTTCTTCCATTTGATGACAATCGTAGGAATCTCATTGCTCATTGCATTATTTCTTTGCATTGGTTTTTTTTGTCCTTTGAGTTCGCCGATAGCTTTAAGAATTACTATATCAGTTACTTCGACTATACTTTTTTTACCTTGGAACCTAAAAGACATTATTGTTATTATTTAACGAACTGACAGCGTATATGAATGGTAAAGTAAAAAATTTCAAATACTACTTTACAAAAATGCTACTTTAGATTGATTTCGTATCGACAATCATCAAATAATTCAAGAAATCCTAGATAGGTATATTCGAATCCCATAAATAGCAATCCTGTTGTTTTGGAAATTCACCGCGGATTTTATGAATATGATTTCTCCTATAAAAAGGTAAAAATGTTCGTTCCATACCAGCTACTGTTTCGGTTGGTTGGTCTGACGGATCTCTAAATGATTATGGGTGCGCTCCAGAGGCAGAATATACACCATAGACGGCGACGTGGGGGTTTTCCAATATATGTCCCACACATGTCTAACTTTCCGGAGTGTGAGGGAGATCAAATTTCTAAGACTTAACTCTCAAATATTTTTTGGGGAAACTTCTCAAGGTTCATTATGGAAAAAGCATACTCCTTCAATTTTTCATCCAGTTGCTATAATCCTTTTGTACCCGTGAGAGAATCTAATGAATAATCTCGCACCCGCAGGCATAAAACCTGTAGACCACGGCCAAAGCACCTAGAAAATAGCTTTCACACAGTTACCATCATAATTTTTTACTTTCTTCGAAACTAGGAAATACTAGGAAATTTACCTTTTGCATGAAAAACACCATCACCATCAATGAATATGTAATGAAGGACTTCAGTAATAATAACTGTGAAATAAGTTAGCATTTCCACCTTTTTCCAAAATTCCAGATTTGAAAGGATTGAGAATTATGGTTCATTTTGAATAGGAAATTTGCAGCCTTAGAACATGCTTGGTTCATAAGTGTATATTATACAGGATCCCGAGGGTTCTGGATCAAAATTTGAACCACGCGGACCTAGTGGTTTTACATTACCTACATCTCAAAAATATCGACAATAACAAACGTACAAGGTACCTACTTGAAACTAAAAACACTGAATTCAGATCGTCGCGATCAGAGGAAAATGCCATTAACAATTTTTAAATTTTATGAGACCTTTACTCGTGTTTCAGAGATTACCCATATCAATTGTTCCAAAGAAAGAAATCTGTACGTGGAGGTCCTGAAAACCTCTGTTTTGCTACAATGTAAATATTCTGAGATAGGTTTCAGTAGTTGTGAAATTTGATGTTCCACATTGAACATAATTGTTTGTCTAGATTTTATACTGGCTATTTGTGCCAAGTTTACATTCTTAGATAAATCTAACGCCTGATTTTACTTAGCATTTTCAGCGATGGTGCCCATTTATGGATGAATGAGTACGTGAACAAACAATATTATAGAATCTGGAACGATAACAACCCATATGAGCTCCAAAAGCGTCCAATTCATTCCAAGAAAGTGGATTTTAGGATGGCGGCATCATCAGTTCACATTTCTTCGAGAACGACACTGGCCAGACCATCACTGTCAACAGCAAGTAATATAGGTTGATGAATACTAACATTTTTCGGCCTGAATTGCATGATTTGGACACCAGCGACATGTGGCTTCAACATTTGATATCGTTAAATCAATATATTGGATATATCTTTACCAATAGGCCTTTGATGAAAAAAGATTGTAGACCCCATGAAGACTGAACTCTATAAATTGAAATCAATGAGAAAACCCTAAAAATATAATTCATTTGATGATACTGTCCGTATGAGCATAATAACTGTTATGTTTAGATGGGAAATCGTTACTTTTTGGGGGAAAATTACTTTGACTTTTATTCAACTCGAAGACTTTCATTTTACAACAACATTTCATTTTTTCGGTACACATTATATAGTATATGGAAAATTCAACTAAACCCAACAATCTCGGCGCTCAGAAAATGTTTCAGGCCGAGAAAATTTCGCAACTGCAAAGTGAAAAAACCTGTATGTTCAGAATAGCTGCGATTAATTTTTCCTGAAGCCGTGAGAAAATTCAAAACCCCTTCTCTTACTTGAAACTACCTCCGCCACTGGTGCAATTCCACCACTTGTTCGCAGGTTGTAACAAACCCAATGTTATTATCATCATGAATTTGGTGCGCGAGTAACTATTCTGCCGTGTTGTTTTGGTTTTTGCGAAAAAAACCGAGTGTTGTGTCTTGTTTTTTAATGATTCATTTTGGTGTGTGATTGAAAGGATTTTCACTCCTCATGGGGGATCCTCCAAAGAAGAACAAGGAAAAGGTGAGCAATTTAAAAATACAGAAAGTAATGAACAGAAATTCATTTGTCGAAGAAAGTTTTTGTCAATAAGCATGTCACAAGAGATACCTATACTCTTGTTTGAAATATGACCCACAGTATGTGCAATGATTGAACCGCATTAGAAAAACAAGTTCAATAGGAAACCATGAAAGTAATTCACTATTATATCATATTTTCATTTTATGACATTTTTTTAAAACCATCAGAACAGCTCTAATGATCGTAAATTGAATGCTGAAGCTGGGCGATTATTCGAGAAAATATGAATACATAAATATCAATCCCCCAAAAATATTCAATTTTTATAATACTCGCGAATTTACTTTTGAACAGATAGAACATTTTGGCTTTCTACTTCTCCATTCCCAAATGTGGAAATCTCCCAAAGAAAGGAAGAAAGTAATTCATAAATGTGTGTAGATTATGCAAACAAGTAACTTTCAGACCCAAACTGGAAGAAAACGCCCTCTACAAACAACTACTTTCATATAAATCATGAATTACACACAAAAAAAATTGAAACAACTACTATTCAGTTTCTACTTCTAACATTCGTTATGGCCACCAAATATAGCATATTATTATGAAAGAGATAAAATTTTTGTCACATGGAACACTGTCATCCTCAATGGCGGATATCCGATGGTTCTTGAATGAGTCACATAGCTTATTGCCTTTTTAGCATCAATCTGGATAGCATTACAAGATCAAGCACTCATTTCATTCACGAACGAGTTGAAATTACTCATGTCATCAAGTACAGTGGATGATTACTCGCTTTCCCAAAAAGAGCCAGAAAAATATGTCATGGAGAATGCCATAATCCACCATATCCTCAAACATTTGGAAGGTTTAGACATCTTGAGCGATCGTCAATATGGCTTTCAAAAACAAAGATCAACATGAAATAACACAATCTGGAAACATGGAGAGTCAAGAGCTGATGCGATTGATATTTCTAAGTCCTTTTACCGTCTGTGGCATGAGGTTTTGGTGGCCAAATTTCGATGCTAACGCTTGTCGGATCATTTCTGTGTGTGACTCATCAGCTTCCTGAAAGAACGTTCCATGCAAGTGGCAGTCGATGGACATATTTCGAATACGTATACCATCAACGCTGGTGTTCCCCAGGGATCCATATTGTCTCCAATCCTCTTTTTATTGTATATCAACGACTTATCGGAAAAAAACACGCTTTGCTTTGCTTTGCTTTGCTGATGACAGAACCCTTGTCTCGACATTCCATTTGCTGTGGATGTTCATCTCCACCGGCAGCAAGAAGTTGCATATTTTAATAAGAATTATGTTGAAGGTAACCAGGTTCAACTCAATGCCACAAAAACCTAGGCATCCGTTTTCTCCAAAAAGATAAAAGTCTTCGAGCCGGATATAATGATGTCAGGACTAACGATACCCATTTCTGCTTCGATAAGTTTGTTGGGGGTTGAAATGGACATCAATATGTCTTGGCACAAGAATGTCGCTGGAATTGCAACACTGTTCCGAACCAGAATACTGTACATACCTCAGCAACTTTCAATGCTTCAAAAAACTCAGACTAGACTTTCTCTGAAGTACTGTTCTCATGTATGTAGCTTAGTCAGCCTGAAGCTGCTGGAATTTATCCGGAAAAGAGCCATCCGCCTGATTGGAGATACGAACACCACTTGCAACCTTGATAGTCTGGAACATCGAAGAAAGGTTGGTGATTTTTATCTCTTGTGAAACGTTGGAAACTCAAAAACATCAAGAAACTCTTTGAATGATCATTTTGTGTGAAGAAATTACTGTTTTCTTTTTTGTTGTCCGGGTTTTAATCTTCCGCATTCTAACCAATGAATAGTAGTAGATCAACAGCTCTTAAAAATTGCTTTTCTTCAACTTTAAATACACCAAAAACCAACAAAATTGGATTCAGACAATAGAAAGAGGATGTTTCCTGGAACATGAAGCCATTTGGAAGGTTTACATTTGCAGTAACTTCTCAGGAAAAGTTGTTAGTTTGCCTTTTATTATCCTTGGCCGGATTTGTTCAAATAACACTTCATTATGAAGTTTTTACTCGACGAAAAATAGGAAGTTAACTTGTGGACCTTGCCGAAAATTTCATATTGGCCAAACGGCGGGAACCTCCAGAGAGCTTCCAAATCGCTGGGATTTATTATAAGAAACTGCAAAGAATTTAGATCATTTGAATGTATTCGTTAACTTTACTATAGTTTGGTACGTAGTAAACTAGTATATTGTAGTTCTGTGTGGAACCCTAATCAAACAAAATACATTGATGCCTTGGAAGGTGTTCAGAAGAAATTCCTCAAGTTAGAAACATGGAAACTATCCGGTCTCAAATTAATTTTAATGTACCTCGATATACGTCCAGATCAAATATAACATTCCGCATTAATGTACCCAATTCTCAGCACCATTTCTACAGCCTGTTAACATCTATGTGCCGAACTGTCAATAAATACTCCATAGATTTATTTTTTTCTACCGTGAATCAATTTAGAAATAGTTTGTGTAGATAAGTTCCTAGCTGAATATCAAAATGTTCACTTACACGTACATTCATCTAGAAATAGTTACCTGCTCTATTATTATATACTCCTTTTATTGGGCCTTGGCCTGTTGGGATGTAAATAAATAAATAAATAAATAAATATTGGCCAAATGGCAGGGATCTTCTCCCCAAGAAGAAAAGAAAATATGATTATTTTTTTGCAAACATTTTTTGACAAAGGAACAATCTTTTGGAATGCTCAGAAAAAATTACAGATTCAAGAATTCTGATGAATTTCTGAATGGTCAAAATTAAAACTGAATTCTTCATCCCTTCTGAATCTACTTTCTAATGTGAAAATTGATGATTGATTCATTAAATGTCCATTCAAAGAGTTTGTGAAAAGAAATTTCAAATAGTTTTTAGCTAAACTGTTATCATTTAAATTGTTATATAAAACACGAACGAATGACTAATTAGTTTTTTACGGCCAATTTCATAACATATTTTGACCGGAGTGTTAGTCTGGATTTATTAATATTTCGTTTCATTACAACCCTGGAAACACCAAGAAACCTTTTTGGTAACTCCAATATAAAAAAAATTAAAAGAAAAAGTCAGAAACAAACCGAAAAAAAAATGTTTCCTTACCAAAAATTATATTTTAGAATTATAACATCTCATATGCAGAGTTTCATTATTGAATATATTTATTATTTATAACTCTTAAACATTCTAAACTTATATTGTAAAGAAATCGATATATTCGCGCCTTTTTTGGAGACAAAAAAGTGGTATTTTGAACACATCAGAAGTTAAAATCGCAACCAGAGTTTTGCAAACCATCCACTATTTCGAAATTACTTCATACTGAAACACGGTGGTGCCCCCAATGTCTGCGTCTGCACATCCATGCTCACAGTTGCAACCTTAAGCTCTTCCAGAATGTGCGGATGCACCTTCACGTCCGTCTGCGCAGCAGCGTCGAAGTAACTCGCCCTCACCGTGTTCGTCAGTCTTCTGCGCAGAATAGCGCAGCAGATGTCTCCCACTCCATCGTCGTCGGCGAGTGACATTTTCCTGGCCACATCCGCCATCTTCTCCGGGTCCGCAGTCGTAAACTGGAGTTTCTTTTTCCTCACGAGGTCCACCACGCGGATGCTGTCCTCCTTGATGTCCGTGTAGGGGGTAAACCGGAGGAGGGAGAAGAATCTCGAGGTCTCTTCGTTCGGTTTTATGCTTATCACTGATTGGAGCTTTCTGTCGGATGTTATTCTTGAAAACTCGTCGATACTGTCGAACACATGGGGGTACACTCTGATCACCGTTTGGGTTTCAGCATCTACTTTCGTTGGAGTGTTATCGGTCATTAGTTTATCATTAAGTACGTTTTTGTCGTTCGCAAGTCATGTCAGTAGATGTCATTTTGACTGTTAGCGTTTTTCAGAGACATTGACATTATGAAAACGGTTTGCGTTGTGATGAAACAACAAAATCGGTTGTCGTTGTGGCTTCCAAAAGTTTTTATATCAATAAGGATAGCCATTGGTGATCGAGCTTGCGCTTGTTTAACACTATTTGACAGTGAGTGACATCTAGTTTTATAAGTGGAACATCGGAATCAAGGAAAACATTAATTATTGCCATAAGTCATAAATATTCGTCGTAACATGTATCTATTGTGATAGAAATGTAAAAGACAACTCTTCAGTTGACGAGTCGAATAAATCCAAAATATATTGTTTCAGTGAAATAGTGTGATAATGATGTGTTCAGAACTATCTCTAAGATCAGAAACTAGCAAAGAAATGCAAAATCATATTCAGAATCGATGAATCAGTACAATTTCATTATAGAAGGTACTAAATTCTCAGAAATATCATAGCATCAAAACGCTTTGTTGTTGAGGTTGTGATTCTATATATTTCATCATCATTTTTCCATATCTGTTTACTATCATTTGCGTGCCCCACTACAAGTCTCAGATTGAGGCAAAAACACTATTTATCCACTTACACTGTTGGAGTTACCAGAATTATTCCCACTTCATAAGTGGAGGATTCCAACGAAGAACTTGGTAGGCAAATTCTCTATTTCACACAAGTATTCAATGATTTGAATCTGAAAACTACTTCGACAACAATCCTATCACTCAGAAGATTCAGAGAGAATTTTTGTTACACTAACAAATTGGATATTTCGTATAAATTTCAATATGAAATGTTACTCTGACAATTATTCATTTCTCTGAAGGTTTGCACCACTACCCTACACCAATGGGGTGCCAAGTGGGTATCTATTGATTGACTGACTCACTTATATAAACGTACAGCCGAAGCTAATGGACCCAGAATCCTGAAATATGCAGGTAGGTTCTTTGTATAACGTAAATAAGCATTAAGGAAGGGAATCAGAAATGTCCATCCCCAAGGGGGAAAATAGGGGTTTAAGATTGTATTTATAAGTATTCGGCAATATCGTTATTGTCAACTACTCGTTAGTCTGTTTCATTTTTTAACCCTAGTTCTCATCTTCTATCTATCATTGTCTCAACCAACACTGAAATGTCAGTTGTTGGTCGATGTGTCAACAAAACTGTCCAATACAAAAAAAATACATGACATTTGCGTCAATTTCCTCGTCATAAAAAATATAAAAATCTTCAGTAGTCCAAACAGGCATTTGGAGAAAGTTCCAAAATGGATAATAACAATGAAGAAGAAAACCACAAAACTGATTCAGAAGAAACCGATGGTTCCGCAAACCGAATTCCCAGCAAAGCAAACATTTTCTCCAAACAAGAACTCGAAGAGCTGGAAGCCCAAATAATCAAATATGAGAAACCTGATTCCAAAAGGCCGAGAACCTCGAACAAACTTCCTGGACAGCCTGACCACGCAGGACCAAGCTGTGAGAAGGACAATGTTGGAGACGACGTCAATAAGAAAAGCGAGCAGGACATCCTCTGTGAATGCCATCCAAACGTTACTGGAGCAGCAATTCCCCAGATGATATCATTCGAAAGCATAGCAAGTACCTCTAAACGAGTTTCTGATGTGAAAATTGAAGTAGAGGAAGAGGATTCCGCTAATGATGTGATCAAATCGCACGCTTCAACAAATTTGATACCTTCTTTTGATGTTGTATCAAGCATGTCACGGGAGTCTTTAGGTGAAAGCTCGGGAAGTAACAACATAGTCAAAAGTAGTATGAAGGAGGATAGTGTTGATGCTAAAAATATAGACAAACTGCATAAGGACCATGCTACTAAGTCTAAAGTGTCGCAAAATGTGAAAAATCAGTTGAATAAGAAACCTTCCAAAAGGCCCAGCTTGATACCCAAATTCTCCAGGGCCAACAGCAGTACAAAACCAGTTAGGGATTCTGGAAAAATCGATCTACTGGTTACTTCTGACAAAAGCAACCAACCGAGTCCAGCAAAAAAATCTATTGACTTTGCTGGGAAGAAAAGGGTTATTTCTGAAGATACCAAACCCACGTCAGCTGGACCAAGTAAAATATCTTCCAGGATGATGGGTTTACAAGAAAGGTTGAAGGCAACAACATCCATGCTGCGTAAAAAGTTTGAAGATGACAAGAAGAAGGAGAGCAAATCCGTAAAGAGGATCTCTGATGAAATTTTAGCAAGAAAAGGATTGATGACAAGCACTAGTGTCTCAGAAAGGAGTGATACAAACATATTGGATGATTTGCTGAGTAATATATCCCAGATGAAAGAAGCGGCCTCGAGAATTGAAACTAGCAGCCCTCAGCAAATGCAGAAGGAGTACGTAGAGAAGTTATTTATGAAAATATCGGAAATACAGAAAATCGCTGACAAACTTTCTGAGCTAGACAGAAATCCTGCCGCACCAGAAAATCCCCAAAGTGGCAATAAACTTCCCGAAATAGACAAAAGTTCTGATGTACAGGAAAGCGTTAAAATTGACGAACCAAAACTATCGCAGAAAGCGACTAAAAAGAGTCCCAAAAAAGAAAATAAAATATATATTAAGTTCATGCAAACGAAGGATAGAAGTAAAGAAACAAAAAGGAATGTGGAGGATACACAAGTAGATAATACTGAAGGAGTCCAAACTGATTTGGCGTTAGGATCGAAACTAACCTCGGAATCTTTGAATTCACAAATAGAAGAGAATAAGGTAAGGAAAGTCAAGCTGGAGTACTAGATGATATCATTATTGAGTTTATCATTGACCAGTGACTACAACATGGAGAATGGAGGAATGTTTTTAGTCATAAAGAGGTTTTCATGCGACCTTAATGAGTAGTTCCTTACGATCGTCAGAACAAACTCAATTTTCTGTTTGTTACGGACGGCTTCAGAGATAGTATTCGGATTTTTTTCATGTATGGTATTTGTCTGACTGTATGTACGCCTGTCTTGTTTGTGTTGACAATTGTTTTGGGCTCTAGTTACAACTAGTTGCCTTGCAGTGAAAGCTGCAGAGAGATCAAGAGGACAAATCTCATTTGGGCTCGATGTCGAATCTTGGCAGAATCAAAAAATGGGAAAAACAATTTTTTTAGATTGAATGGAGTTTTATATCCCAGAGTGGGGAAGGGAACTGGAAAAACATATAGAAAATACAGAAACCGATTAATAAACTTTCCTGAAAATGATATACAGAAAACCAACACGAAATTCTGCCGGTTTTGTGTTGAGCGAAGCAAAAGTTTTTTCAAGGCAACAATTTTTGAATTCAAACAAAAAGCAAATTTACAAATATTTACTCATAATTATCAAACCATGAAAAAACCTAATCCTCACAGGGAAACACTTGCACAAACCATGCACGCTCGATATACATAGTGAAATTAGTTCACGTGACTTTTGAAGGTTAGGGTTATCTGAAAATCATAAGAATTCATTACTGACGACGCCATCTGTGTGTTAGCCTACGAATTGATATATGTGTGTGCTGTGGGGGGTTTATCTTCATAACGTGACAAAATATGAAACGAGAAATTTGCATGTCACTTTAAACGTATTTAGTGTTTAGTATTTACTTGAAATATGAGTTTTATCCGCAAACAGTTCCTGACTTTGTGGATACTGATTTATTTAGCTGAATATGTGATAGATATATGTAATCTATATCCTGACATGTAATTGTCAAAATGTTGTTTTTGAATCTTCACTAACTTCAGAGATTTTAGCCCGTACTGGGAAATTCCGGACTTCGGACCCCCGGTATATTTATTCATTCATTTGTATCCAAACAGACCAGAGGTATAATTACATGGATAATGAGTATAAAATAATTTTCACATTTCAATAATTATAAATCATGAGAGTCAGTTGTGTACCTTTTCAAAAACTTTGAGGTTGATTAGCAATAAACTATAATATACTCTGTTATTGAATAAGGTTATGTAATGAAATCGATAAAAATAATATATGTAAATTAGCTTATGGATAGAAAATCTTATTCATGAACAGATGAAAATACTAAATATAATGAATTGTATTCCGTATCAAACATATATATTCAAGAAATAATCTTATAATGCTCTACGAAATACGTCCTGAGTTAGAGTTCAATATAAATCTACAAGCTACAGGGTTACCTTATGCTACTGAACTATCATTATTCATAGAATACAGGGTGAGCCATCGAAAACTTGACATGGAGGTTTTGACTACTAATCTTGCAAATCCTAAAAAACGCTCAGACAGGTCGATTTTTATTGGGAAGGGACAGTTTTTTCCCCATTTACAGCGTCGTCACTTCAACCCCCGGAGCAGACGGGTGAACAACCCTTGGAATTTTTAATGGGAGCTGGGGGTGAGTCACACATTGTTTGAAAGATTTTTGATTTCTCTAAACAACGGTGTACATTTTCTTTAATTTGGACGAACCATACTGAATTTAGAGTTGAAGTTACTTACTTTATTCTCATGATAGCATATGCTCAAAATAGGCACCTCCAGCTTCCATGCACTAATAGAGATTCTGTTGGAAACCTTCTTAAACATTGTGGAGTGATTTGGCGACATTCATTTGTGATTCGTTGCCGTAAATCTTCGAGTGATCCAGGAGGAGTACAGTAAAATCTGCTTTTCAAATGACCCCACAGAAAGAAATCTAACGGCGAAAGGTCTGGTGATCGTAGTGGCCGTTCGATAGTGCCCCGCCTCCCAATCCAGTGATCCGGAAAAGTCTGATCTAAATACTGCCGAACAGGCAGAGCATAGTGCGGAGGAACCCCATCTTATTGAAATACTAACAGATCCTCCCGATAATTGCAAGATTAGTACCCAAAACCTCCATGTCAAGATGTCGATGTCGTGTATATTCATATCGATATTCATCGGTTCACTCGCGGCTCTCTCCACCATTAACAATTCAATAATTTCCAGACCCAAAAAGAAATCCCTCTCAAGGAATCAGACTCCATGGACGGAGTCTTCATACCATCCTGCGAACCCCCAATGAACATCGAGGAAGAAGAAGAGACGAACGGTCTCGACATAACGATCACCTTTCCAGAGTTCACCAGCACTCTGTCTAATCGTCCCGACTCCCATCTCTCAGTACGTCTCTCCGACATCTCCGCCGAAGCTCTAAGACAGCTGAAGAGGTGCCCCAAGGACTTCACCCTGCGCATGGACTTCGTGCAAGGCAAGGTCCTCTTTCAGTCAGGAAAGTCTGCTGTAAACAATTTCTCCATCGGCCCGGATTTGAAGTTCATCGAGAACGTGGTGGACAACAAGAAGTCGGACATCATCAGCATCAAGCCTTCTACAGAATGTTCTTTCGCGTCGCAGCTGATTTCCGTGGAGAACGTCAACAAGGAGCTGGGCTCGGGAAGGTCCTTGAGGGCTGTCGATTCTGAGATATTCAGTGTTGTTAACATGCCTTTCATGTATCGAAATCCTTCCTCTGTTACGAAATCTTGCGTGACATTCAAGAACGATGGAATATTTTCCATGGCCATTTTGGCTGGGCAATTCGTGCGAAGCATGCCGCAGATTCCATGTTTGACAAATATTTTCGATGATGGGTTCATAGAAAACGTAAATAAGGCTGCTGGTAGGTAATATTAGTGATCTAAAGTTCTGGAGCTCACCTCACAAGCAACAACTAAAATCGTGAGTTTTGGGGGCATAAACCACAGCAAATAACATAACCTCAAATAATGATTTGGTATAGAATGAGAAGTTTTCCTTATATCATACCTGTTTCTTTGAAACATTTGAGGTTATTTTGTATTCGAAACTATGATGAAGTTTGGAACTTAAATTTTCAGTATACCATGAAGACTATTGCTCTTCCTCCGACAAACTTCTCACAAACTTGTCTGCGATTTTTGACTTTCTACTTCTCTATCTTCGAACAAAAAGTGGGCAAAAATTCCAAAGGAAATAGAAAAGAAAATAACTACTTTCATAAGACCGTTGAATTACATGAAAATCAATTTTTCCATTCAGTTTGTATGCCAAATATTCGTTATGAATTTTAAAACAGACATTCATAGAAACGCTTCACAACGTAATGTATATGTAACGTAATGCAATGTATAGATACTACGGAACACTATGTAAATTTCAATTAAAAAGGGAATATTTTTAGAAGGTATCAGTTTTTTGGGATGGAGAAGGAAAAAGTCAAAACTGTTCTTTACAATAAACTCTCCATTTTCTAAACAAGGGAGTTGAGGCCACAGTTAGGTGAATATTTACTATGAAAGATTACTAAACGAAGAAATGGGTTTCGATGAAATTTTTTGGTTAATTCCATTTTGTATGATATCAGAATTCAGATGATCTCATTCCCCAGGGTAAACAGTTGTACCTCAGTTTTGTATATTGGATGAAAACACGTTTTTCTCAACATGACATCCTTACATTTATAAGCAATTTGAAACTCAACTGAATGAAATTATTGATAGCTTTTCAGATTGAAGAGCGGAAACGAAAAAATCGACTCAATCAGAAAAAGAGGATTGCACCAAGCACTAATTCATGATTCACAATCCGTAAGAATTGTCTCACACCATTACTATATGTAAATGTAGAAAGTTATAAAATAAACAGTTTTGTACAACAGTTGTATACAGTTCTTCTTCAGTATATGTTGCAACTAAATACGGACCTGTATCCAGGCAATTATTTATTTTCACTTAGAGTCCTGTAATACATAAAGTTGGATCTTTCTTTCTCTCGCGTTTCGACTACTCTCTCAAAGATGTCACAACAATCAAAAGATAAAATTTGGGTTTGTAACTTTACAGTTCCTGTTCTGTCACCTGTCACTGTCAGTTTTGTTGTGAGCGATTATTACGGCTAGATTAACTCATATTGTTTATATTTTTCTCGCAATTTCTGAATAATAAAACAATAATTAGCAACTCGTATCAATGCGATATTACGGCCATCGTTGTGTGAGGTAATGGTAAGCATGAACTCCATTCTAAAATACTGTTCGCTGACCTTGTGACCCGAGACCCAAAAAGATGATTGCAGTGAATTTTTGTGATTTACAAACTCGAAATCTGCAAGTCTCACGTTGTTTTGCAAACGCGTAAAGAAATGTGAGATTATTTAAGTTATCAAAATGACCGACAGGAATTACTACAGTGAGGAAGATCCTTTTTCATACAGGGTGAGACTCTTAATGACTGCATGTCACATTTCATATTATCTATCTGTTGTGTGCGTTTTTGTATTGTATTGTATTGTTATCATTGGTTTCACTGTCTTTTGAAACCTTCTACTTGTAGTGCTACTCAACTACCCTTCACTTATAGGAATCTGATTACTGTAGAATTAAGTGGATTTATGAAACTAGTCTTTAGTCGTGAGTCACTAGAAATTGTAAGCAGTTGATCATCAATTTTCAGTGGCAACATTTTCAATAGTAAGTATGAAATGAGAAACGTAAATTCCTAACTTTGAACTTGTGACGTTCGACTCGGTACTGGTGCATGAATCCCTCATTCGCTTTGTATCTTATTATGAGTTGTATAACAGTACCTACATTCATAAAAGAACTGTTGCTCTTGAAAGTTAAACTGCTAGTCAGCGTGGTAAATTGATATTTTTTCTTGATGTCTTGAAATCATTAGAAAACAAACCACACTTTAGCATTGGTTCTGGTTCTGATACAATTCTAAATGTACCAAGTTTCCTAAATCTTAATTTTAGGGAATAGTTAACTGTGATTGATGTGATGTATGTGTATACACAGTGAATATATACCTATATCCACCATATATTTTGATGTAATATCAATTTTATGATGTGTCGATAAGAATTTGGTTCTTTTGACAATGAAGTATACAATCATTGATTGATTAAATGATGTTCCATATGAATAATCCATCATTTATCTGCTTTCATTCAATATCAAGGTACTTATATCTGTCATGAAAGAGTATGAAGTGAGTTTAGTATTAGTTCTAATCAAATGCTAACCTGTCTTTTCTTTTAGGTATTGTCCAGCTTCCTATTATCCTATACTACCTAACACCATTCAAGTCCTAGAGATATCAACAGTTTTTGTCTCCAATACTTACCTGGAATACTTTCCCACACAAATCTCCCTTTCAGGAATAAGCATTGCAATCTATGAGTGTGAAGTTATCCACATCCACAAAATACACTGAGAAATAATTATTGAATTATCATTTTTATATTTACCGATTTTTTAAAAACCATCTTTTGTTATGGTACGCTTATTGACTAGCTCATTGAAAAAAAACGAACTGTCCTTGGTTTTTAGGCCGTTTGAAGGGTGAAAAATGGAGTGGAAATATTGAAAGACGGCCTAACATGAAAAAGAGACATTTTGTAATGATGTTACAGGGAAACTCAGTACCTATTGCAGCGGATTTTGTCGGTGTACTTCGTGAATGTCGAGAATCCTGCATGGTCTATTCATTAATTATCAAGTGTGTTATTTTCCCGGGTCAATTCATTCAATACAATCTCGAAGGAAATCCCGTCTGAAATTTTATCCCGCCATGAGGCTATTAACAGTGACCTTGTATATTCTAAATAAACCATAGCACGATTTTTGACGTGGCGACGCATGCCTTGGCAATTGGTCGCCATACGTAAGTGACTGTCTGTGAGACAGTCGGTGAATCAGTCGGTTGGTCAGTCAGTCGGTCAGCTTGTGTCAGTAAGTCATGAAGTGAGTAGGGTCAGTGAGTCAGTCAGTCGGTGAGTAAGTCAGTTGGTCAGTGAGTAGGGTCAGTTAGTCAGTGAGTCAGTAATTCGATCAGTCAGAAGGTGAGTCAGTTAGTTAGTGAGTCGGTCTTTCAGCCAGTCAGTGAGTCAACAGCCAGTCAGTGAGTAAACAGTCAGTCAGTGAGTCAACAGTTAGCCAGTTCCGAATCACCCTCCATACTTTCCAGACCTCTCTCCAACCGACTACCATCTTTTCAAACACTTCGATAACTTTATTACTGGTGAAGCCTTCGCCAATCAGAACCATGCAAAAAACGGTCTTCGTCGACTTCATCGAATCCCGAGAACACAATTTTCATACTAACGAAATTATTTGACTTGTGTTAAGTTGGCAAAAGTGCACTGAATCAAATGGCGCTTGTTTCTATTGAATTAAATAAGTATTTCCTGAGATATATAATAGTTTAAAGTAGACTCAAAAACTGACAAAACTTTTGCCAACCATGCCAAAAAAAAAATTCGCTTTTTTCTACTATTATGAACTTGTAATTGGTTGTAGGTTCGGTAAATGTTTTACAATGATTTCTGCGGAATTTCCTCGTGTAAATTATATCGTAGGAAGTAGAATTTTTCCCCTTTCATTTTTCGAGTATCCGTTTTGCGTGTCGGAAAATATGAAGAGACTGGTACCGTTTTCCACACATTCGATTTCGTGATTATAAGCATAACGTCGGTTTGGAAAGTTTAGTTTGAACGTAGCAGTAGTTTGACTGGCATGCATATAAGTTTTGAAGCATTCTCAGTGATATGTTCATTCAGGGACGCCTTGAAGTAAATTACAGGAATAAACGGGTAGTATTAGTAAATTTTCAGTTGAAAGTTGGTTAGCTGTAATTGCAGTTCGATGCTCATCGGATATTTTTGCGCGTAATAACCTATCAAACACTCAAAGTCTTTTTTTAAATTAAAAATCATTCATTTAGTACAACAATAATTATTAGACAAAGGTACTCTTCACGGTAAGAAAGTTGGATCATGAATGCCGGCCAGTTCCCTGGAATTTTCGCAAGTTGGCTTATCTCCCGGTGTACGCTTTCGTAGACTCAGCACTCTGGGAACCGTGTTTGTCGTTGATGTAATTCTCGTAGTTGATTTTTTTAAGAGTATACTTCTTTTGGCGCCTCCGTCACGAAAAATCGTCATCTTGAAGTTAGTTTCTTCTTCTTTAATTTATATGACTGTTGCTTCTCAGTCGAGCGCATTTGGCCAGCCTCCACCTGGACATAATGAACAGAAGCTCCGTTCGGGGGGTGCAGCTGTCTTGCTCGAATCAATGTTGCCACCCTAAGTTTTCTCATTCACATTTTCTTTGATAAAAACACTAAATTTTGTTACTGCGGGGCCGCCAGTCCTCTCGCTATGACTCACAAATAACAAATCTATTATCGCACTGACGACGTCGTTGACATCCAGCCTGGTAACTGGCGTAGGGGGCCTCTCAAAAAGCAGCGATTCAAAACAGGTGTTCTGTATCAGTCCGAATAAAATACATATAAACATTAATATATTTTTTAAAATAATATATCGTGGTAGCTGATATTCATTAACAATGTATTAATTTATCGTGATTATTATAAGTGATGGAGTGACAAAAGTGGTTTTTACATATTACTTTGAGTACGTTTGTAGAATTTGAGGTTAGTGACGGTGTTTTGATACGTCAAAGAAGTATAACTTCTCACGTGCGTACATAAGAATACACACACAAACATTTTTTTTACTTATTTAGAATCACACTCTCAATACAAGAAAGTGAAATGATGTACAAGGACTTACAAGGACTAATCTTTTACAATATGTCACCCAGTGTGACTGGGCAAATAGTATTCGATAAACTTCCGGCCGAAATTAAATCACATGTAACATTGAAATCATTCAAAAAATGTCTTATGAAGCACCTGTTAAAAGGTGGATTTTACTTCTTGGAAGAGTTTTAGTTTCAGTTCTATTCTTTTAGTTAATTGGTCACTGTTTTTTGTTGAGAAATTCTATACATGTTTCTACATGTCACTAAGAAAATGAAGTATTATTTTTTTCCACTGTAGTTTGCGCTGGACAGGCTCTATACCCCGAAACCCCGATACATTCGGGAAGGCACGCCAGCATTATAAATCAACGACCACTCCTCACACCATTTGGTGAGTGATCATTGGACCCGGAAATCATGTGAATGACAGCCTTCTGCATCTGTCCGGCTAAGATTTCTGCATTAGTGCGGCAAGCGGGTGTGATTTTGAGATTCGAGAGTAGAGAGGAGACCATTCTACCAAGGACTCCAATAATCAGAACAACCATCTTGACAGAGTGGTGTGGATAGAGTCTGCGGAGTTCGAATAGAAAATCTCGATATTTTATCCGTTTTTCCTCCTCTTTTCGGACGATAGTTGTCTCGCCAGGAGCAGGCCAGGATGTTAGTGTATGATGTTGGTATCTTGGTATCCATACTATTTAGTTTTTATGCCATTCGTATATACTATACCTCAAGTTGAGGTATGTTTTAACGAACGTATCAGATCTGATAACTTTTCTGAAGTGCTAACATTATGTATTCGTTTTGACAGTACTTTACATGAAGATGTATCTTGGAAAGTTTGTCGGTCGTTTCAAAGAAAACACAGCTCATATTCGAATTGGGAAACAAAAGTTGAGATTGGTGCACGACACTAGACTTTTAAATGCCTGAACAAACCTGGAAACAACTAATAGTGGCATCAGAAATATGGTCAGTGACTTTCCAAATATCCCGGTGTTTACCTTTACTCATACTGTTTGCTGTCATGGTATTGCTAAATAACAAAGTTTTCCTTACAGAATGGAAATTTATCAATACAATTGTGGGTTCTTGTAGTATTATCAATCACATTTCATAAATAAAGAATTAGTATAAGAATTCTCTTCAGTTTTGGTGTATTGTCTGACCACTACTACAAGTACCAGTGCCGGTAATATAAGATAAACAAAGAGTATGTGAGTAAGAAATATGTACATCGTCACTGAACAGTGTCAGAAACTATAATCAATAAACTCACGTCTCACTGTTTCCTTATTAGGCGAGTTATTTCTATCTATCTAAATTAATATTACATTTCCAGCGGCTAATATTCGCACTTGCAAACGTTTAAAGTTACTGCTAATAGAGGCCTATCATGTGATGCGTTACAAAAATACATAACATGATTACCTCGTTTAATACTGTAATAAGTTGAAGAAGTTTGTGGCATTAAGTTAAATTTTTTGGGGCTTCGGTTTATCAGAAGACAGAAACCCAAGAGATACACAACATTATTTTTTCACCATGTCAATGGAAAACTTAAGAACCTGCTTGCCAATCGACAGGAAAACGCCTTTTACAAAAGGACGTTGTTGTAGACAAACAAGAATCTAATGAGGAAAACAGGCGTTTGACAAAATGATTCAGGCTTTCGCGGTCTAGGTTTTTAGTGTCACTATTTTTATTTGGGTTTCATACATCTTGAGGTTATCTCCGATGACTGAGTATTATGACTGCGTAAAGTGTATTTCCAGGTAGTTTGGTGTGCTGACGTCTATACCTGGATTAGGTAAATTGTTAATAACATTCGTTGACTTGTCATGTTATTCTCGTCTTTCGCCGACCTGTGGCTTTGTTGTATCTTCTTGGTGGGTTTGAAAACCGTTTTTATGTTGTTTCCTCAACAGTTTTGCAATTCTGACTGTGACTCACGGAATATGTGGTAGATACGTACGTGCAACCATCTGAGCCTCCTATCCGTTTTGAACTGTGGAACCTTTCAGTTTCCTGGCCTTGTTGATCTCAGGTACACTGTATCCATTCGATCTCAAGGTCGCTTGAAGATAGTCCAGTTCTTCCTCTTGATGCTCCGGTTCCCAAATTCTTCAAGCCTGTTCGATTAGAGTACTCTCCTCTCTTTTGACTGGGATGGAGGTTTGATAGTTCGGGCAGGTACTCATGCGTGTGCGTAGGTTTTCAGTACACTTTGTAGGTTAGCCTTAACACCACATTGTTCGATGAGTACACCTGGGAATTATATCTACTTCCTGTTCAGTCTCCATGGTGAACTCGATGCGTCCAAGTGGTCTAGGAAAAGGTTTAGAGCGCCCCTTCCATGATTTCAGATGACGAAGGCGTCATCCACGGATTTAACTCAGAGGTGTTGATTGTTCTATCTTCCAAACGTTCCATGAAGAAGGTGGCTGTCACTGGGATAAGTGAATTTCCCATCGCCACGCCATCTACTTGCTCATAGAAGTTTCCCTCTTCTGATATTGACGCTATCGTATGTTCCAAGGTGCAAGTTTCCTACCTCAATGACCTCAGCAACGTTTCCATATAAAAGCATCTGCGAGTCAGCTATACATTTTGTTAATATGATCAAGACTTTGAGAACTGGGAAGCACTTGCTCTTGCTCTGATATTTTGGGAAGGACAGTAGAGAAGCGTTAACAAGAGAGATAACCTGGTTGGTAACTTGTAAGGTACGGTCATGGTGGACTTGGAACAAAAATGATCTGGAAAATCATAAAATTGAGGCCTTATTTAGTAAACCTTCACGCCAGACATAGACTGAGACCTTGGAAATGTCAGGAACAGCAACCCTTGGATCGCCAGAGTTTTTCAGGGCATTTTTTATTCCAAATATAGATGACAAATGGAGGAAGGTTGTCCGTTGAACTCAGTTTCTGAAATGTTGAAGAATTATAGGTACCCTCAAGATACGTACAGTGGACCTGGGATGGGCACACATTGGAATACAAGTGGGCACATCTTGGCTCTTCAAGCTGAGTCAAGGCTCAAGGCCACGCGAAGGGAAAACAGTAACCCCTATTCGTTAACTCCGAAGCAATTTGCCGCAGTGTCTCCTCCATCAGTAAAAATAAGTATAGATGGTCATCAGTAAAAGATGTCAAGGAAGAAGAGGTAACATTTTCACGATATAGCGTCTCATCAAAAATAAAAATGGACCCGTTACGTTGACACTGGATATTATTAGTCTGACGTGAATTCGCGATGGGTATTGAAAGCCAGACCCCACCACACTCCCGCATACTCCAAATTATCCTCCGGCAGGTGACTGTCGTTCACCTCGCGACCTCGAAGGGCTTTTTGTGTCTGCCACCGCCCTGCCCTGCCTTATACGGCCCAACCTTTATCGACTGATGAAGGATAAAATAATAAAGGATGTATAGCATTCGTGCCATCACCGAAATTGCCGCAGTTTTCACGTATTCGACGCGAGTTTTACCAGAACTTTCGTTCTCTCGTGCCTCCCGTCGAATCGTTGGCAAACACGCCAGAGATAAATTCATATTAAAAATGCGATGAATCATGATTGCGACAAGGTCGTCGGAATCGTTCGTTGCAATTTGCGCTCGTTTATTTCCTTTTGTATGGAAGGAGTAATGGTTCGGGGTGTGTGTCCAACTATTCCTCTTTTATCTTCTACGAGGAACCTGTTTGTTATAGCAACAGTTTATCCACTTTCAGAGGTATACAATTCAGTGTACCGCAGGGCTATGTTTTGGAACCCCTGCTATTTATGTCTATGGCTTAGGCCAGTGTTTATCTCGATACGAAAGTATTTCATTCACCAGCCTTATATCATAAAGATTATGAATGTTTGAAGGTCCTTGCTGCAGATTTCGAAGATGAAGCTTACACATGACAGACTAAAGCTAAACACCGAAAAGCCACAGAAGTTGCTAGTTGCCATAAATATTTCAATATAAGTGGAAAGAGGGAGCCCTTTTGGTCATGTTAGGCGGCTGAGCTCAAAGCTCTCAATATCCCATTTCAATATTGGCAACTGAGGTAGATGATAATAAAGAGTGACACTCTGAAAACCGCATATGCTGTCCACACCATCTGAAATCCACCAACATAACACCAGATGTTGAATTCATTGAAGTACCATTTAAATAACTCTCTGAACCATGGATTGTATTATATTATTTCTAGTAAATTGAAAAAGTCAACCATTTTCTGTTCTGTTCAAGTCCGGAAAAATCAGCAGTTGCAGAACATGTGCTAGCAATAACAGGCCACATATGTATGTATGTCCTGTCGCTCACATTTTGTCATAATATGGTATCCCTATTCAAACATGTTCATTCTTGAAAAATATTTTTGGCAGAATATTGATTGCATTTATTTTTCCTCAAACTGCGATCTATTTAACCGGAACTAGGTCACCTAGGTCGTTATGACCCAATTCGCGGTCGTATTGATTTTGTCCACGACGCCAGACAATTGTAATCAGTTCAAAATAAATTGGAATAAATCACATGACCAAACATACTTTACATCTTTGGTGTCTGATCCATCATAGGCGCAACATTTTTGAGTTAATATGAAGTGCACACATAAATACGTTTTTAACATTTTTCAATTCCTTGTGCTGGAATCGATAGATCGGATTCGGTTCTAGAGCAGAAGCTGGTGTTTAGCAACTTGGAACAGCAGCAGAAGAATTTCAACTATGAGACATGGACTGAAAAGTCACGGGCCTAAGGAAGAAGAAGCGTTTTTTTTTGTTCAAAATTGGCTTTATTCATTGAGGTAATCTGCATCAGTTTCAGCAATAACCTCTTCGTTCGAGCGAAATTTCCTACCGGTGAGCATTTTTTTTGAAGTCTGCGAATAGCCAGTAGTCGCTGGGAGTCAAATTTGGCGATTCTAGTATGTGCGGGAGTATTTTGAAGCCCATTTCATGCAATTTTGCCATCGTTTTCATTGATTTGTAACATTGTGCATTGTCTTGATGAAGCAGCATTTTCTTCTTCTTCAATTTTTTTTAAGGATAAAACACAAGCACTACAGGAAAATCCTTGAGGCGCTATCAGAGCGGTGCCTGTACTAAAGTAGCGATTCTACGTGTTGAAAATGAGTTGGGTTTTAGAGTGAAAAATGTAAAAATACAGGTGGCGCCATCTGTAATGAAGTAGCGTAATTATTATTCTTCTGTAGCGCCATATGATGTAAAATAGCGAAACTAGTATTTGATCGTAGGGCCATCTGATGTAAAATAGCGGAATTGGGTGTAGGTTATGTTGGGTTAGGTTAGGTTTTGGGTTAGACAGAGACTAGGGAGAAGGACGGTAGGTTAGACGCGGTTAGGTTGGTGACTTGGGTTAGGCTATTTGGGGTGGACTTAGAGGTTGTGTTGACTTGGGTTACCTCATTTAGGGTTGACGAAGTTAGGTTGAACGAGGTTGGGTTTACTTGAGCTACACGATTTGGATTGGACGAGGTTGGGTTAGGCTAGCCTAAAAAGTCGTTTTTATTGGAAAAAATATGTGGGTTGGTCTTTAAAAATGCGATTATTTAGGATTTCGACGAGAAATTAATATAAAAAAAACACTTTTCATTATATAGAAAGTGCAGAATTTGCGTTTCGGGTTGTTTTCAATAGCAAGAATTCTAATAAAATTGGAATTTTCATTCAACAAAAACGTCGGTTCTCATCATGAAAAAGTGACTGTGTGGTGTCTTTTTTTCGCAATTTCGGCTATCAAACGCTCCACTGTTGATGTTATTTCTCTTCACAAGATAGTCGATGAATATTAAACTACCCACATCCCAAATTACCGAGGCAATAACCTTTCCAGCCGATTGTTGTGGTTTCGGACGATTTGAAAGAGGTTCACCAGTTGCTCTTCAGTAGATCACCAACACCGATTTTGTGACACCAGCCAATGAGAGCGTAGCAATTTGTCACATGACCAGTTTGTTCGGTTGGTTACGCTATCGGTGCGGTTGGGTTAGGTTAGGTGGTTATGTTAGCTTAGGTTAGGTTAGGTTCGGTTAGACCCAACCCAACCGCACCGACAGCGTAACCAACCGAACAAACTGGTCATGTGACAAATTGCTACGCTCTTATTGGCTGCAGAATCGATGGTGGTGATCTACTCTCTTCACTCAGATATCGATCGTTTTGAGTCCGGAGTGAAGTGATAGATCCATGGTTCAACAATTATCACATATCGATGCAAAAATTCCGGTTTTTTATGTTTAAACATGACCAAACACTGCTCAAAATCATCAAGACGTCCTTGTTTTTGGTCAACAGTGAGCTCGCGCGCCACCCAATTTGAATAGAGCTTTCTTATAGTCAAATTATCATGAAACCCAACACGTTCTTTTGATACCTTTACAATGCCAGGTATCTCACGTAACTTTACCTTTCGATCATTCAAAACGATTTTGTGGATTTTTTCAATGTTTCATGGTATTAGTGCCATATTTGGGCTTCCACTGCGTTCTGCATCATCTACTACCACGGTTGAAGTCAGCAAAGCAACTTTTAATTGTTCATTCTAATGGAGCGGAGTCGTTATAACACTTTTCAAGGCATTGCTTCGCTTTAACGGTATTTTTTTCGAACAAGAAGCAGTGTAAAATTAAAATACGAAATTGTTTTTCTTTCCTTCAAGATATCACCATTTTATAATGCAATGAAAACACTGTCGTTAAAATTTTAAGTTCAAGTGCCCTTGATCTGATTATAAACTTCAATCGACAGCCCAAAATAAATACAGGATAGGTCGCAATCACGTCTTACTTTGGAACAAGACCATTCTCAAACTGATGCAGGTTCTCCGGGTGGTGCCGTAGCCCTTGAATAAATCATGCAAGTCCGAGATCGCAATTAAACGCATTACATTGCTAATAAATTCGCGTTGCACGCCATAAATATCGAGGTTACCGATGAGTTTTTTTTTTGTGTTTCACGTATATGGTGAGGTTTAAAATATCGTTATTAATGAGGCAAATACATCGACGGAAATGGAAATTTTGCAAGTCGATAGTCAACATAGTTGGCGCCTTGTTTTGTTTCCAGGACACTCAATATTTGGTGAGTAATTAAGTATTGAAAAGTACTGGTAATATAAAGTTCGTCCAATTTTTCATGTAGTTGTGTTTCGCCGCGCGATTCATCCGCGCGTCGCGGTCTGGCGATTTGGTCGCGCGACATGGTGTTACCAACACACAACCAACAGCGTTGTCAACCAAAATCAAAGAAACACTGGAGGTACCACATTTCCCCAACAAATTGATTTGTTTTATGCGGATATATGTATTTTATATTATATAACTTGTATGTAAGGATACTCGCTCATATTTTGAACGGAACGCATGGTCGTATGCTTCCTATAATCTCGAGTGAAAGTTATTTACAGAAAATGACAAAGGTAACGAACTATACGGGAAAAATACTGAGATAATTACTAGGAAAGTTTAACGAGCAAGTTGCGATAACAACAATTGAAATTGTAGCACAATTCATATTACGAAACGGGCGATATTGTAGAATCGATGTTTGTAAGATAGCGATTGCGATGGAATCCGTATTGAATTTCCGCAATACAAAGTACCTATCGTGAAATCAATGATGCTTGTAATTTGGTTGTCATGAGATTATCTGTACTTGGTTCTTTCGAGATTTGATTCACTTCGTTTATTGCCATTTTTGTCATTCAAAATATGTTAAGATTCGTCAATACACAAATAGAAAATTACTGACAGCTATTAACTCGTTAGATATAAAAAATGTGGAGGTCCTGATGATATACCTGTTTCCATTTTTGAGCATTGCAAGAACAACCTTGTCTCGTCTCCACTATATATTTTCAATAAATCACTGCAGAGTGGAATTTTTCCTGCTAAATGGAAAATTTCGCTTACCGCACCAATCTACAAGGGCGGCGACAGACACAATGTTAAGAATTATAGGCCGATCAGTAAATTATGTGTATTTGGCAAAAATAATATATAGTAACATCCTTGATACGGTCAAGGACATCATAATCAGTGAACAGCATGGCATGAATTTAATAGGATTTCCGATGTTTTGTTAAACTCGATGATACACATGATCAGATAGATGTTGTATACACCGACTTCAGTAAGTCACAAAACTTTGTTAAAGAGACTTGCTGAAGTAGGTGTGAATGACTTTTTATTGAGATGGATATAGATATGATGGATCCATGCTTCATCCATGGTTATGAAACGACGCAAGAATTCTCTTTGTTGCTGTGAATTCATCGCTTGATACTCAATTGAAACATTTTCAAGACACTGTTTTTGCTCGAGTGTGGGCAAAAATGAGCATTCATTACCGCATTATGGATTTTCTTCACCGTTTCTGGAGTTGTCACCTCATTTGGTCGACCACAGCGATACTCGTTTTCGCAGCTCGTACTGCCTCGTTTAAACTCTGCTACCCAATATTTTACTGTTGTAAACTAAGGTTCATACTCGCCCAGAGTAAAATCCAGTGCGTCATTTATAATGGTTGGACTGAAATCTTTCAAATAGAGATATAGTACCACATAAAGATGACTAATTTTCCCCATTTTCACAAATATACCTAAAACGTTCGTTATTGATAGCTGCCAAACTCAGAGTAACAAAAGACAATAGAAAGGCCTTTTCCATCCTTACATTGAAGGCAGCATAACTTTGTTGCTTCAAATGTAAACAATCTCTCCATAACCTCTCATTATTCGCCACCCCCCCTCACCCAAAAGTTATACAGAAAAGGATAGTACGATACCCGTTTCAAAACACATGTATTGTATTGGCATGGCAATTCTTTGCCTTATTATTACTCTGAACTGCCAAACGAATACTAAACAACACAGCGTCTTCAAATTTGAAACATATCCTTTATAGATTGTGTACGTTTGAAACAACTACCGCCATCTCTAGGTCAGGACTGGTACTTCTAGAACCACCCTTGTATAAAAAATAATTGTCAGTCATTTTTGACATTCAGGCACATTCATGTTTCCCCTCGGAAACGTTTGATTGAAATGCTTACTGTGAAAACAAAAATTAGTAATAATTGTGCTTCAATTAGAGCGCAATTAAGAGCAAAGTCAAGGTTAAATTCTGTTGCGCAACGAAATAATTTTACTCGTTTTATGAGTAATTGCGTAACAGTAGGACTTCGAGTGGTCTAGGACAAGCAAAAAATGTTCGTAGCAGAACAGGAAGTAAAACGTTACATGTAGTCGTAACAGCAAAACTTGTGGAAATCACCGCAAAACCGTAATTACATTAACGAGAGTAGGCAGAGATATGAATTGTTTTAATTGCTGAAAGAATAGTAACAAAATGGATTTACGTGTTGAGTCAGTCATCAACTTTCTCTGTCTTCCTATCAGCCATATATACAGGGCTTTCGAACGAAAACTTGACCGCCCCTGTCAGTCAGAAACGGACATGTACTCGAAAATGCCAAAGAACACGTCAATTTTGATTTCTATGGGGACTAATTCTGATATGGAAATCAAGCAACTACTCCGCTCTATTTTTTTCAATGGCATGCGGGGGGGGGGTCGAGTGATACATCATTTGAGCGGTTTTTTGTCCCTCTATTACTT
>WOGO01000244.1:0-26687 GCA_015342085.1 Leptinotarsa defecta
ATTTGTCAGGGTCATTTCCGAAAGAATTGAAAATTGGAAAGGTAGTTCCAATACATAAAAAGCAGGACCGAGAAAAACTGGAAAATTACAGACCAGTAACAATAACTTCTAGTTTTTCAAAAATATTCGAATATTCTTACTTGGATAGGCTCATTAACTTTTTGAGTAAAAATAAAATTCTTAATGACCAGCAACATGGTTTTCGATTAGACAAATCTCCGAATACAGCAGTAATTAATTAATCATTATCATTATTTCCAGTTATCAGGGAGATGTGATATATTTTTGACAAAATTTTCCAATCTGCCTCAAAAAAATAATATTTGTGCAAAATTTCTCAATGGACGTCGAATTGTTGTAGGTATAGCCATTTCTTCTGCACTAATCAATCATTATTCATTACCATTTTTCGACATGGCTCACATGTATTGGAATTGTCAATTGGTAGGTGAAGTAGTACATTGAAATGAAATAAAAATTCACACAAAAAAAAATGAAAACGTTGAAATACACTGACACATAGTTGATCATGAAGTATGAATTCTTATGAAATCATATATATCAAAGGTTCTCAACCCCAGGCCCGCGGGCCACAATGTCGCCCACGAAAGAATTTCATATAGCCCGCGCAAGTAAGTTTTGAAATACGCACCAAATTGAAAAATCCCGCCAAATTGCTTGACGCGAAGGAATGTACTACCTACACAGTATGCACGGTTATCGACCCCGCCCGCGCTCTGAGAGCAAAAAACAAACTATACACATTTTTACAAATCCTTTCATAATAAGTTTGGCGCAAATAGTGGGTTATTCTGTCAATATTCAGTTGGAAATCATTGAACTGCAAAATCACAATACGTTAAAACAAATCGTCTTCGAAAGCACAAAATGCTTCAGAAGATTTTGTAGATTTCTGGAAATTTCCAGCAATAACTGACCTGACGTTACAATTTTTAAGTAGTTTTGGATCAACATATGTGTGTGAAAAGGTATTTTCAGACCTCAATTATGTAAAAAATAAATACTGCACATCCTTAACTGTGGAACATGTTTGTGACTTGTTGTTACTATCAACATCGGATTTGTCGCCTAACATAAGTAAATTATTAAAAGACAAACAATGGCAGAAATCACATTGATTGTAACAACGACTTACCCTGGATTTAGGTCTGAGAAGATACATACTTGAGTTCAATTTTCTTTCTTTATTTAGCTGCTAAATTTTAGCATAAGATACTCTCTGTGTGTACATAATATTACCTAATAAACAAAAATTTAATTTTATTTCTTAATATCGGGTTATTATTGCGCATGTCCTGAGAGTAACTGAAATTTGATTTGTCAATGGCCCGTCGTGAAGTCTGGATCCACCGTTTAGCCCGAGTATTAGAAAGGTTGAGCAGCAACATTTTTCAATAAAAATTCATTCTTGAATGAAAACAATTTATTTATATACTTCAATTCTTCTGGGAGATTGTTGTATATTTTGAGGCCAAATTGATTAGGATCACATGATCTACTTTTCTTTTTGCTAAATTTGCATGAAAGTATTGCATTTTGTCTTGTTACATAAGGATGAATAGCGGAAATGGAAGTAAAAGTGTTCTTATTTATAAAAACATGGACACACGTTCCGAAAATGTAAAGACATGAGAGCGTCAAAACACGAAATGTTTTAAAAATTGCTCTACATGATTCTCTGTTAGGAAATTGATTCGACTTGGACATAATGAACCTTCACCATGTGTTTCACTTCTAGAACAGATCGTAAATTGATAAAGAGAAATTTCAAAGAATTCAATTCAGATGATAATGTTTGGCAATGGAATTTCCAAGAGACGTGCTCATCCAGCAACTCCCAAAAACCTAACCATCTGCATGTGTATTCTGCATAGCAATTTCACCCATTTTTAATTTCAATATCATCATTGTCTCTTTATCGACAGTGAAATTTGACATCTGAGTTTTTTTCAATTTTGAAAATAGGTTCCTGATATTGGAAAAACAAAAACTGCATGAATTGTTCCAATAAATATCGTTCGTAACCGTTCATTATCCTTAGAGGACAAAAACAATAAAAAGTCGTCTGCATACACAGCATAATCAGCAGTGGCAATGATCGCATCAAGATGGCTTACAAACAAAATGAATTAAATTGGACCCAAGACCGATCCCTAGAAAACGCCCATTTCGATTTCCCTGCTATTCGAGCACATGGTTTTAATTTGGTTATCGTGTTGGAACTGGAGCGTAACAATTTGTTTTCTCTTTGTTGGAAAGGAAAAAACCACTTCAATAGTATTCCTCTTATGCCATAACTCTCCAATATCTTCATCAATTTTTGATTGTTCACACAATCAAAAGCCCTACTCAAGTAGTGTTTTCCCAAAAATGATGATAGTCCATCTGAAAATAGATATTCAAAAACTTTTGTGAGACTATATGGCACAGTTACTGGGCAATAATTTTCTAACAGAGTACGATCTTTTTTCTTGATGAGAAGTACAACTTTTCTTGTTTTGATGCTTGGTAGAAAGTTTCCATTTTTATATCAACTAAAATTGTCAAAAATTCTATTATCACTTTTAGGACCTACTCTCAACAACACAAATCCCGGAAGTTTATCCATCCCAGCAAATTTCTATTTTTTTGTCAATAATTCAACAGGGTGAACACTTTTTCGTCATAAAAATGATTCAGAAGCATAGTGTAACAATTGAAGTCTTTTTTGGGTATAGAAAATTCATCGTTGAATGCACTTTCTATCAGTTATCTGGGCGCATCTATGAAAAAGTCTGCAGCAACTTCATCAGGATCATCTTCCAAATTTCCATTCAAGTTCAACTCAATATCTTCTCTTTTTCTCTTCGTTTATTTGTCAACACAGACACTACTTCCCAAAAAGCCTTCATATTATTTTCAGCACTTAAAATACGAACTCAGTGATGACATTTACGCTTCCGTTTGATCAGGGAAATGTGTGTTTTTTGCAATATATAAAGATATTTCAGAGCTAGACTACAATGAATGACCACAACAATGCGCTGGGTGACAGTTTCTATAGAAAAAGCATAATCAAAATGATACATGAACGTAGTATAAAAAAATCGAAGGCTTCCTCAAAGGTTCGAGAAGAATAATTTTCGGACCAGCCTCCAGTATCAATTTTATCTTCAAATTGTATGATGTTATTCCTTCGGAAGCTTCTTCTCAAATATGTTGTTTGTTTTGGTTTTAATTGTTTTCGATATAGATCAATTTCCAAAAAAAATTATCTGTGATCTGATATATCATCATCAAATACCCCACAATTCTTTTATTATCAAATTTCATAAAAATTCAATGGATTGACGTGCATGATGTGCTGGTGACACGTGTTGGCCATCTTGTGATCGGACTCAAGTTGAACTCCGATAGTATGGTGGCCAATGCAAGGAAATGGCTGTTTTTGCACATGTCAAAAATGAAATCACCACAAGCAATCATATTGACTTTGGACTGATAGAGATTGTCCAACAGTAAAAAAATTCATAGAAAAATATATGTTCATCGCCGCAAAGATATCGATAACATTTCAAAATGATATTTTGCGAGTTATCTACTTTGAATGATACATCACAAAATTCAGAGTGTTGCTCTATACATCGGACCATAACTTGTCATTGGCATAGCTTTGTGCTTTGCCAAACAAACATTGAACACCTGAATGGCAAGAAGATTTATGGACTTCTTACAGAATCTTCCAGGATTGGCTCACTTCCAGGCATTCATTCACCCTTCGAAACTTGTTATCAAACAGTTGTTGGACTATAATAGGGATGAAGGACGATGTCCAACAGGCCTTCTCACAGGTCACTGTCATTTAAATCATCATATACAAAGACTCGAACTGTCGAAAGACAGTGTGTGTGTTGCCTCTGAAAAATGATCAAACAGCGGAGCACATACTTTGTGCCTGCCCCGTTGGGGACCGAATCAGGTTTTTAGAGTTCAGCAGAGCCGTACTCTAAGCATATGACCTGAAAGACCACTCACCATACAAACTAGTCGGCTCCGTTAAGAAGCTGGGTTTATTTGGTCGAGTGTGAATAGATCTTAGACACAATAAACCATTGCGGGTTCCGGCGGGGGGTCGAATAGACTCACTCACTTTTGACCTAACCTAACCTATACAATATTGTGATACATCAATTATTTTTGATTGGGAATTACATTTTGTCCAAATACCAATACCTCCACGTTTTTTGTCTATTCGACAGAATGAACTATTTGAATAGTATCCTTCAATAGAAAAATCAAGATATCTTGCCTTCGAGCCTATTCCTACCAGACAAATGAAATGAAACAAATAAGTTCTTAGTATAATGTATTTCATTAATCATCTGATCAATTTCATCAGTGTTTAATGAGTTCATAACAAGCTTAGATAAAATATTACCCTTATTTGTTGCTCATCCTGCGCTTCATAAAAAAAAATCCCACACAAACGCTTCGAAGCAAAATTTCGGGGTTCATAGCGGTTTTGAAATAATTATCATTTATCGTAACCCTGAAAGATGAATAAATCTCCAGATATCTGGAATTGATAAGCTTCACGTTCAACTTCTGGTAAATTTAGTTTGAATAGCTTCATTATATCTTCACAGATAGTTCCAAAGTCCACTCGATACACAATGTAGTAGTACTTTCTTTGAAATACTCTTCACTGTTCCATTGTTACTTCCTACTACAAGATTCTTCTTTAGTTTTTCAGCCGGTTTTCTTTCTGCAATTTCTCACCATTCGCTTCGAGTAGAACACCCTTTTCCTTTTTCAGACGTGAGATCAATATTATCCCTAAGCTTCATAATATACTCATTTTCTGTACTCGCAGCCGAAACTGCAGATTTAGATACACATTTTCCTGTGCTATTTGAAAAATTATTATTGACGTTTTATTGAAATGGTCCCTGATCCATTTCTTCTTTGATAGGTAACATTTTCATCTTCTAGTTTCTTATCAATAAGAGGGTTTTTCTGGTCAACGACATTTGTATTAAGATTTGGGACTGACTAGGTTATTCATCAAGTTTACCTGATTGTTGATGATTCTTATTTCCTCTTGGAGCTGTTGGATGATCACATTCTTTTGTTTTATATTGAATTTGAGAATGTTAATATCAATTTTTTTACTGTCGTTTAATACTTGTTCATCGAAAAATTGGGCATCGTCTCCAATGGGCAGCTTGATTTCATTTTCATCACAACAAACTAATGAATTATGATCGATAATTCTGATGCCAGCACGCAAGTTTGCAACGCTCAAGCAGAATGTACTATCACAATTTATGCATTTTGAGGTATTTACAACTTCAATTTTACAACTTTTTGCACACAGCATTCGCTGACGAACAGTTCCACGTTCACAACACTCCATTTATTTCTATGTGAACATTCTCAAGAAAAAAACCTCTTTTCAGGGTACGTTTCACCAACATTTCATAATGAGAATACTTGAATTATCAAATGTGCTTCATCCTAAGGGGGCTACCTATTGGTGAGGGTATATGAAGCAAATATTATGAAATGATCGAGGGAGTTGCGAGTACATGTTGTGGTAGTTCTCTAACCTCGTGTCATGAAAAAGATTTCTATTTCCACCTGAAAGGCGTAAATTTGAAGATATTTGAGATTATTCGGGGACACTTCACAACATCTCGGGACATCCAGAAATATCCTGGCATCTGGAGAAATATTGGAGAATATTCTAGAACATTGAGGAATCACCTGGGACATTCGAGATCATTCGAGATCAACTATCAATTGCATGTTGTGGTAGCCTTCTATCCAAAAAGTGCATTCCAGTTTCAACCTGAATTGCGTGCTTCCAAAGATACAATTGCCGAAACACTCAGAAGTATTTTGGAGCGTTCTACAACATTCTACTATGTGAAAACATTCTAAAATACTCAGGAATTTTCGGGAACCGTCTGGAACTTTTGGAAATATTTCGAAACATCTCAGATCATCATGAAATATTTCCTTGTGAGGATGAGACTACCCTTTGGTAGATGTATCACACAATCTCTCAGAACGAAGCCAGGTCTCATCGAGGGACTAATGATAATGACTTGAACAAAAGTATATTCGCACATATCAGTTTGAATTTTGGAATAGGTGAGTGCCTATCTACCGAAAAATAATCCAAAACAAACATGCGACCCTGAACATCAAAATGATTCACTACTTAAAACAATGCAAAAGCATTTGTAAACTTTTTGATTAATCGTGTCGCATCAGTGTGTGAGCCGGTTCCAATTTACTTTTCTTGCACAACTTTTCCATATTCACTTTGAGGATATCTATTTAAATTTATTTATTTGAATCTATTTGAATATTTTGAAGCAACCAACCATTCAGACGGAGCCAGGCGAAACACGTTTGTCTATTATTTTCAGACTGAACTTCAGATCGCATATTTGTTTCAGGAAAAAAAACGTCAAGATCACCTGAATAATGGTGACTGAAGTTTTCATGTCCAGGGGAAGGAACGTTTAGGTCCGAAAGCACCTAGGAAAGAAACCTCAATGCCCACGATGCAAGGTTTTTTCCTAAATGGCACACAGTGTTAACCCGATGATTGGTGTCAAGTGTTAATACATAGAAGCCATCACCTTTCATCATCGTAAACTGTGGAAAATATTTACAGTTTCAAACATGGACAGAGTACCTATCCAGAATGTACAGAAAAACATGACCCAGGCGAACGGAAACTATCAGAATGGTCAAAATTGTCTGAGATCATAGGAAGTTCATATTGCACAAGAGATCATATTTCGGCACGTTCATTAAGTCTTCGATTCAGGAAAACGTAAAAAAAACTAAGGAAAAGAAAGGCATCACTGCAGCGACGACGTTGAGCCCTTTGTATTCTGACCCAATGGCAGTTGAGTTGGGTGAAAACAGAGATCTGCAACACCTAAAGAAGTTTCTACAAAGGGCGGATTCTAGAAATTCATACTCATCATACATACATAGCAGAAATACATGATCAGAATGGAAATCAGGCTGAATACATAGATGACCCGCCAATAGACACTGATGAACCAAGCTACTAGAAAAGATAATTTGTTTGTTTGTGAGAATTTAAAATTTTTTCATAACAGTCTATGCAATGAACAATTTTTGGGCATACCTATCATTTTTAACAAATTTTGCCATCCAAACTTCACTAGTTTTGGATGATGAACTTTATTTTTCTGTTTTCACAAAATATATACAAATATACATGAAAAATTTTCCCCTGGACCTGTCATTTGATATAGCATACATAATTTACCAGAAGTGTATAGAAAGTTATGCTTGAAAGATAGACATATGCAATCGCAGATTTTTCACAGACCTATGAAAATAACAACATTTACTAAATTGTTTCGTGATATATTAAAGAAATTGAGCAGCGTTTTCGATGAAAGCTCGCGGATTAGCTCCACCAGTCCGAGTCTTTACGGATAACAACCAATTCATACAAAATTGTGATTCAACATACACATGAGCCTTTCCATTAAACCTTTTGGTCCGTTGGTGAAAACCGCATGAAAATATTTTCAGTGGTTTTTGAGTTTATCGCATTCAGACAAAACAAAGAGACGAGCAGACTCGGCGGAAGACTGAATTCATGCCAGCAAATATTTCGCTGAGATCAATGATGTACTTTAAAGAGTTTCAACTAACTGGGAGGTTTGAAATATACACATAAAGTTTCCTCTTGAATCATTGGGTCCATTTGTCAAATCCGTATAGAAATCCGTTCGGTAGTTTTTTATTTTATCGTGCTCAGACAGACAGGGACAGGGTCATAATTTATTTATGGTGATACACATACAAGTATTTGTATTCTGGTCGATTCAATTACCAATCGATAGACAAGTTCACATTGAACATTCCATATTACTTATAGAAATCCAGAGAAATATAAGAAGTATTTGAGGAAATGAAGTTTCTCTGGAAGATCTCAAAATGCGTTGATCTAACATTATAACTACGTTTCTATACTTTATTTTCACAGAGCTGTTCCAATACTACCACGAAATCCAATTTAGATTTTCTTACGCTTTCCAATGCTATTATTGAATATGAGCCGCTGGAGAAGCAATCAAATTTGATGTTAGGAACTCAAGTTTTCATAAAAAAACAATTCCACTGAACGACTGTGCATGTATGAATTTTCGAAAATTGAACATCGAAATGAACGAGTCGATTTGTGAACTTGCCAGTTTTTCTGAAAGTTCGTTGTATATCGGAGGTGATCATTTGTATTATCATTGTTATATCAATACCTGCATAGGCAGGTTCAAATAATTCAAAAATGATTTGGGTGAACTGTTCCGGTATCTCATGAAACTAGCTATGGATTACCGACAATGTGAAATTATTGCAAAAATTCCGAAACAACGCCTCCAACCACTTTAAATACTCTATTTTCACATCCACTGGTTATACTACAAACAATTCAAAAAACTCACTAACTCAGCTAACAGAGCAGAAAAAAAGCTCACTCCAAACACATGATTGAACAATACACTCAGATAGCAATACAATATGTTCAAAAGAATTTGGTTCCGAAAAATAATGAAAATTATATTCCGAAATCTCTAACGAGTGTGTCAACTGTGCAGTAACAGATAAAATGCAGATGATGATTTGATCAACTGCGGATTTTCGAATGTAAAAAATGCATGAATTCTACTGTCACTACTTGTGACATTTGTGAAAATCCAGAGAAATGAAAATTATCATGATAATAATAATGACACCGTCGTGTACCTATGGCATCGTTCAATCGCTTTCCGAATCAGAAAGACAGAATCCTGACCTTGCGGTTCGAAAGATGGAACGGCGGCTACACAAGATGAAGGCTAAGATAACGTCGGCGAGACAACACGCGTCTCGTATTCAATGTGTAATGGATCACAGGTCAGACCAAAGGTCTTTCTGGTCCGCAGTGCGGCGAATAGCCGCCAAACTTTGACGTATTCATCACACTATAAGCCAAGGCGTGCTGCTGACCACCAAACAGCACTGACCTGATAAGAAAACGAATGCTAGTGGCTGCTAAGAGGTCCGTGAGGAACCGTTTTGCTTATTCCAAGAGCCTTCGGGTGTTGTGGATAATCCGCCGACAATTGACCAGGTGGAATACTTCTGAAAGGTCATCTATGAACACCCGTAGCCACTCAACTCAGACAGTCCAGCCCTAACGCAGCTCGAAGCTTTCAGTAGAGAGCTTCGACAGCCTAAGCTCAATTAACTGTGCAACCTGATTACCCCGGATGACGTTAAAAGATCTTTACAAGGTTCCAAGAACTATGGATTCATATGGATTGAACACCTATCACCATCTGGTCAGAGTTTTCAACTTATGGCTGGATGGAGAGCAGCCAATCCCGGATTGGTTTGTCGAGGGGCAAACCATACTCGAATTCGTGTTATAAGTGGTTGTTTGTGGAATTGGCCGCGGTGGGTCGTGGGTTCGATTGCTGCCTCGACCAGATATTTTTCTCGATAGAATTTATCTGGTTGAAGCTGGGATGATTCTGCAGCCGTGTTGGGAGTCACACGTTAAAAGGCAAGACCTCGTTAGTCCTTAGCTCGCACAAGTTTCTCAACTTCTGAGAGTTGTCGTTCGTATGGGGGCGACAGCTGATTGACCGAAAAACAGATTTTATACAGATTTTTTATAATTCACTGTTCTTTGTTTCTAACTCTTGCTGTCAATTGCTTTCCATTTCCAAAATATTTCCTCATGTATGAATCTGATTTTAACATTCGACTACTGATTCAAACGATTCTGAACAACATACGAGTAATCAATGAAATCACATCAGAGAAACAACACCATTACCGAGACATATCTTAGGTTATATCAGTGATGCTAGGCTGGACTCAAATATCATTAAAGGATGAGCTCAGTATAAGTAAGCTTTGACATTGTGCTGGTTGAATGAAAGAGCAATATCTACCTTCATTTGACATGTGCAGATATTGAATTCTAATATTTGTTAGGTTACTGTTATGTTACTGAGTAACATTTCAATAAAAGCTGATAGATGTAGCCGTTACTACGTGGTAGGAAATCATTTTGAACAGGATTCAGGTTTACCAATAGGCTCACCCCTCAGTCCACTTTCAGCAGACATATTTATGAACAGCTTGGAGAACACTATAGTAAATTCCGACCTGGGTAAAAATATTCATTTTTGGTACAGATATGTAAACGATATTCTGCCTGTTTCAGAGGAACTACACGACAGCTGAACCAATTAATGACATTCATGAATACTCTCAATAGAAACATTCACTTCACACTCGAAACAACAGATGAATTTTTTAGACCTGACCATTATACACAATCAGCATAAATTTGAGTTCAATGTATTCAGAAAACCTAGCTATATAGACAATACCATCCCAAGTGATTCTTTCCATTCAGACAGTCATAAATTAGCAGCCTACAATTCAATGTTGCACAGAGCATTCTCACTACCTTTGTCTGCTAATAATCTAGCTAAGGAAATTGAAATAATAACACAGATAGGCCATAATAATGGTTTCAACGCACATACAATCCAGAAATTAGTCAGAAAACAAAACCGTAAATTCACTTATCTGACACACATACACGACACCTGAGCCAAATCCGAGAGAACAATTAGTGTCACTTTTTGTAAAAATGTATATACCCAAAGGTTTGTTACTTACTTTGGACTGAAACTTGTCAATAAAGTTCCCATTGAACTAGGAAATATAAAAAATACTAATGAACGCAAGAAAACAATTAGATCCCTCATTGATCAGAAATTTGATATCTTTAAAGAAATCTTCGAATCAACTCACTGAATCATGTCTGAATTTTTTTTTATTTATCTCACACCTGACTCCTCTTCATCTGGTTCAATAATTCTTCAGGTTGATCATTGCTTTTTATAATTTTTTTTAGTTATAGGTTTTTATTTCTTACTGAAAGAAATTATTAGTTTTTTTTCTCACATTCATGGTTGTGTTCAGATCTGTGAAAATACAACACAAGCTTTGCTTAGGCATTTCCCAAGAACTGAATACCGCCACTTATTTATTGTTTTATAGACAAGAATATGTATGTGAATTGAATAAATTGATTCATTGACTTACAAATTAATATACCCCGAGATCAAACAATCAGAACAGAGATAATTGCGGGTTTCTTAAGAAAAAACAATGTGGAAATGGCATTCAGACCACATGCCAGGTTATCTAATTTTCTTTTCAATGCCAAAGATAAAGTGGACAAGTTGGTGACATCTGAAGTTCATACGCTTAGGTTTCCGAAGTGTAATAGTGTTTGTGTGACAATGTGGTAAAAATTTATCAAAACGGTATGCACATGAAAGATCCATCAGACTAGGTGAAAATAATGATTTTCAAACCATCCCTTGGCATGCAACCACAAGTTCCCGAATCTGAACGATACGGAAATTTTGCACCATGCAAAGAAGAGTTGCAAACTCAATTATTTGGAATCCGTGAAAATTCATAAGCATAAACATTACGGCTGCAACCTATTAAATAATCAAATCGATCTAATTAGTAAACTAGTGAGTACACCGGTTTTCAAATTAACGTATCCACATTGTCACAATTAAACAAAATTGAGGTGCTCAATAAGGCTAGTACCTCTAATATTACCTACAGTGTTGTTATATAAGGCCTAGTTTAATGTATAAGTTTGAAAATGTCCTTATAGGACGAAACTGCAGTAACGCTATTTACAGATAAAAATGGTTGAAAAACATAGAAAGTTTCAATTCTCTTTTCTCAATTTCAATGAAAACATTTATTATTATTATCTCCCTTTACAGGGACGCCATCAAGAGATTTACATGGAAGTCGAAACTCATTAATTGACTGAAAACAAGAGTTCCATGACGCGGCTGTCTGTTGTTGAATCAAGCTTCATCAACGACCTCTCAATGAAAAATCGCTTTCTGTTTGTCTCTGCAGCTGTTGCCTGCAAAGTAACTAGATGAAACCAGAGCCGAAAAATGAAGCATTTTCGAACAAGTATCAAACCGCGCTGTTTCGACATGCCATAATGATCATCAGTAGTGCTGGGCAGTATTTGACACAAATGCCCTTAAACAACAAACATAAGTATTTCAGGTTCAGTTATCATCTGACTACCTTGCAATGAAAGCTGCTGAGAAAGATACAAAGCGATTTCTCATTCAACTGTTTATGAGAAGTTTGACAGATCGCCGTGCGAAGATATTCGTTTATCAATGACAGCTTCAGAGGCGTCGGAGTTTGGACGGACATTACTGTAATTAGAGATAACACCACCCTAATTTTGGAGAGCCCTCAACAATTTATAATGTTAGGTTTTCCAGTAAAACTTTTCCCACACTTTCAAACACAGTTTCATCCACTTTTTTTTCGAGATTATAATGAATGCCTCTTTCGTAAAACTCTGAAAGAGTTTTGAAATTCTTTAACGTTATCTGAATGAAACTAATACCATCGCCATGGACGCCAAGTTCTAATACCTATACATTTTTCTTCTAGATTGAAATTTTCAGTAACAATATATTATGTTGTCATCATGAAATCTCTTCTACTGCCTCATGTCGAACGATGAATAAATTGAAAATAATATACTCTAAACGATTGCAAGAATTACTATTTCATAACTTTTCATTAGGCGTTTGCTGAAAATTCGATCCTTACTGAAAATCACATTTTATGTTCGCCTCTCCTTTATGCCCCAATCAGCTAATCAATGATACGAAACCATTAAATTCTTACAGTTATTACGTATACAACTATGAATATGTATGAATTACAGTGTAAGTGAATTTTTCCAACCCATTTCGTTGATAGCTTCTTTTCAAAATAACGCTTTTGCAATTGCCCAAAAATTATTAAAGCCTTTTGAAATCCTCACTGAAAGAGGTGGACAATTTCATTTTTGATCAAGTCCGTTTATTAATGTTATACGAGGGTGTATGAAATAGATGAGCATAATCAATAACTCTGAAGAAAGGTTGATTGGGTAACAGGATCATTTTTTCTTACAAAAACAATTGTTTTCTTGCCAACATTTCGAATTTAATTGAATTCTTCTTCAAGATCTGTAACGATGAATTTTCATAAATATACTTCCCACAAAATTTATACGATTAATATCGTTTTAATTTTACAAGAACAAGTAAGTTTCTAATCAAATTACTAACCAAAAATTAGTTTCTCCGTGTTAATATTATTATTTTGAAAAACATTAGACAATTAGATGGGTACATCTGAAAAATTAAAAAAACATTGTAACAACCAAATTTTTGAGACTTCATCAACAAAGAACGACATGAAACAAACGAATGGTTTTATCTGTGATTCTGATGAGGTGATTTCTGTTTTTTAATCAATGACAGAAAGAAAAATAATCAAAAAAGGGTAAATTATTCAGGTATTTTACTTATCAAATTGAAATATGATGTATAAAAGTCATCGACATCTCTTCTAGTGTTAACACTATCGCATTTAACGATATATATCATTTCGATCAAGAGTCTTTTGGACAAATATGGTTGAACATCTACAATAGTTTGATGATCAAAATAAAAAATGTGTCCATATTGTATTTCATGTTCAACGAGGGCTGTGGGGTCTTTATTTTCAGTTTCTTAGAGTCTCATGTATTCTGTAACTCGTGTTTGAAAATACCGTTGAATTTAACTAACATAGCATTCGTGACAGCTTCCACAATTCAATGTACACTATGTTGGATTGCATGTCTTGTGGTGTTTTTATTTTTTCTTGAAAAAATGCTTTCCAACTGTATTTTCTTTTGGAGGACATATACTTTACACAAGATGAGGGACTGCCAATGAGATCGCCACTTTCACCATATATATGGAGTGGTTTGAAAATTTGTGGTCATTGAAGAAGCCCACAAGAAACCCCAAGACTGGTTGACACCTTCATAATATGAAACCATGGGAGTACTGAACTAGACGCCTTCCTGAAACACATCAACAGCGTAAGACTTTTCATCACTTTCACAATGGAGAAGGAAGTCCACAACGAATTGCAATTCTTAGACTTACTGGTGAAGAGAACCTACACTAAGTGAGAAACATCTGTATACCGAAAACCCACTCACATGGGACAGTATTTGAGCCACGAATTCAACCACCATTAATCGACTGAAAGAGGAATCATCAATATTCTATTAGACCGTGCTTTAGGGCTCTGCGATATAAAAGAAGGTCACAAGAAGGAACTAGACATCATCAAAATGGCTACTCCAAGGCGATGGTGGAACAGACTTCAGCTGAAAGACAGCAAGAGCCTTACAAGAAAGAGAAGCCGTCACAACCAGTGCTTGCACTTCTCTACGTCAGAGGATTGTCGGAAAGGATGAGAAGAATCGGGTCCAAGTAGAACATTAAAACCTACTTCAGATCCGGAAACAATATCAGTAGCAACCTCACGAAAACCAGGCCACCTAACGCGGATTGCAATTCCAAGAATTGCATTTACCGGAAACCCTGTGAGTGCGGAAAATCCTATTTTGGTGACACTAGGAGGTCTTTGAAAGTTCTCATTGCCGAGCACAATGAACACACACAGCGAGAGGAAACCAACAAATCAGGATTAGCAGAGCATGTTTGGACCCATCAACATAACATCGAGTGGTTCCAGGCTGAAATCATTCACAGGGGGGAATACTGGTTTAGGAGAAAATTCAAAGAAGTCACCCGCATACATGTTGTCCAATAATGTATTCAGTCAAGCTAGCGTAGAGATGCGCAACATATGAAAACCTATAATCAAGCGAAAAATGGCCCAATTCCGTGAAACTGTCATCTCCCGCTAAACCGGTGAAGCGGAAAAAGGAGTGAAAGTACTCGAATGACCCATAAATAATCGTCTCTCGAAGGAATTAGTCCAGTCATCACCAGGAGACAATTGTGGATACTACCATTCGAAACGAAACTTGGCTTGGAATCTCTTAATTTTCATTTTTTGCTTAATTGTTCCATTTTTTACTTGTATTCTATTTCACTGTGATTTCATTTCAGGGTTTTTTTTGCTTGATATAGTTGTTACTTTCAGCTATTCTGTTTAACTTGTATTGGTTCTTTTAGGGATTTCAAATCATTATATATATTGTTAGACAATTAGTTTGGACTTATGAAATTTACATTTGATACTGTTTCCCATTCTGTTTACCATTTCGAAATAACTCCTGAAAATAATGAACAAATAGGAGTTGTTTCATTTAAAAAGATATGTGATAACGTCAATAATCTAAAAGAATCAAAAATCGACCTGCTGATGATCTGTTATTTTAAGAACATACTGTAGAACGTAGCTCATTGGAAAGATTAAATAGAATTCAAAAAACTTACCGTAAGTCTTCGTCCTTGTTTTTCATCAACTCCGTAATAGAAAACTGGGACACTGCTTCGGCTAATTGTCTATGAAGCATATTTGTGAGAATGGTATTCAGTTGCATTCTTATTGTATTCCCAATAACATCATCTGAAATTTCAAATGAAGTATTTCTATATCCTTTCACTTATCATTCCAACTCCACTATCAAAACAATTCATGGAATATCGAATTTTATAATTCACTTATTTGCATATAATAATATTTATTTTGGCGATTCTCCGTTTCCCTCAGATTTTTTTATATTTATCATAAAAATAATATTCAATTTCTGTTGAGTAGGTATTTGTAAAAATTCCTTTCCTCTAATTGACAAAAAAAATGTTAAAGTTTCGATATTTCATTGTACGACATTATTTTTCCGTAAATCTAATACATTCTCGAGCAGTTATTTGAAAATCAGTCATCACGCAATACTGAAATTTAAAACAATTCACTAAAAACGATTCTATTGGGAATGGATAATTGTATATGATTATCAATAAAAAACAACATTGATGAAAATAGTTTTTCATATAATATATCCAATAGTTATACAGAAATGTTATTCAATTGTCATGTAGTATTTTGTAGAATGTAACGTGAAACTAATTGAATTTTGAAAACATCTTCCGTACTATTACCCCTTCTGTATGTCATCCCAAAATAACTCCGGAAAATAATGAATTTGAAATTATTTTCTGGAATTATCCAGGATTCTTTATAGTTTTTGAAATATTGGCAAAAACCTAAATACTTTTTTACATCTTAATTTTTTTATAACTTGCAATTTTTCATGTGCATAGCAAAAAAAAATTCAAAATAAATTTATATAAAAAAAATAAATCGGCATGAAATATATCTGATACAAGAAATTGAAATTCAAAACTTTACGTCATTATATATCACACAAGATTGAACCACCTACCTCCATTTGGTCTTACTACTTTGTTTTCAACTTCATTTTCCTGGCTAATGTAATACTTGACCTGCAATTTCAATTGAGCATTGATCATCTTGAATTATTCGACTTTCCATACTCACACTCAACGACGTCTGAGATGGTTCATAGTAAATATCATAGTTTTCAGGTACCAAAGAATCACCCTTTATCAGTAGTCCCACTTTACCTTTCGCGATGACGTCTTCAAAAGTAATCCTATAATTAAAAAAAAACATAATTGTAAGTATTGATTTCGTCTTCCAAAAAGTTCATTGAATGGTCATTGAAATTAAAAAAGTTGTTTTTCTTAAGGCGGATTTTCACCAAACGGACTCTCTTTGTTTTCAAGAACAGAAACAAACAATTTGTTTCAGTTTCAAAAACAAACTCGTTTTCACTACACGAACATCATGCCTTCTCTAGAAGATGTTTTATAATGACCTACGATTTTATTTGTAATCGAATCGTTTGAGTGAAAGAAGCGAAAGCCAAAAAAGTCAAAATACTGGATGAGATTATTGTTAAGAAAACGAAGAGATTATGGAACTAATAAAATTATGGTAGATTTGATAAATGATGATATGGGACTAAAGAACTCAGATTACCGAAATTTATACCCACCACAGATTAATAATTAACAGATTAATAATCACACTGGCTAATAACCGGCAGTGTGATTATCTTTACTCGATGGCCATTTATTATGTTCAAGGTGTGTAGCGCAAAGTATTTTTGCTTTTATTCAACAATGAGCATTGCTGAGATAGGTAATACATTATATTTCTATACTCCTCATTGAATATACATTGCAATCTACCTGTAGAGTTAATTGAGCAATTTGTAAATGTATGCACCTATTCAATAACGAAAAACTATATAACCCACAAGTCACCCCAAGGATTTGTTTGTAGGATTTGTTTCATCAATCCTTCTAATCTTTAAATATTCCAAATAACATTTGTGATTTTTTGCTTTTTGGGTGATACACAACTTCTTTCAGATACAACACTCCGAATCACGGGGAGCAGGGGAGAATAGTCGGTTAAGTTTCCCAAAAAAAACCGTCAAAACTACTTGCTGAAATTTATTCTTACTTCCGTTCGAATTAACAATGGGATTTTGAAAATTAGAATTTATCATCGGAAAGGTGGGACAAATTTCACAGAAAACTGAAAGATTTTTTCAATAATACTCTAGTTGGCTTGGTTTAGATAACTTGGATTATAGTATGTTTCGAACGTTCTAGTAAGAGAACAAAAAAAAGCGAGTCATTGAAGGTAGACTAAAAATTGACTTTCGCTGCAAGCACGTGCTTTTTGTTTCTGGTAAGCCTGGTGCTTCCAAAGTGGTGGAAGAGGCATCTACCTCTCAACAGTCATCTACTTCTGGTTTAGATGAAGCCTTCATAAAGCCATTCGGAGTTATTCTTCAATGTCTTTCATCAGGATACAGAATCGATGTAGAAAAGTTAAACGAATACACGTCTGAAAGTAAACGGCTCTATTTGGATTCCTAGTACGGGGTGACTCCCACGATTCATAAAATTTTCGACCATAGACTTCAGAATATTGAAAATCAATAAGTTTCAAATGGACAATTTGATAATTGACTGAAGAGGCTCAGGAATCCAGAAACAAAGATTTTGGACGATTCAGAGAATGGAATACGAGAAAAGTTTTACGAATATTGACAAATAGTGATTTGTTGACAATGCTATTACTTTCATCGGACCCTATTGTTGCTTCACTATGAAAACATGTCAGAAACATACTATTAGATTCAGATGTGCTATACTCAATAAAGTATAGCACATCCTTATTTTGGGAAACCAAATGATGACATGTCAAAGCCAGAGTTATCAGATCGATCTAGATCATCATATTATAATACAAGTGAACAAGATAATTAGTTGTTTAATATTCATAATTTCTTCATTTTTATCTACCTGTGTTCAATTACGTTAATGTACATTGATTATTGAAAAATAAAATTAAAAAAATAAAATTTTTACAATCTATGATTTCGAGAATTTCCTGAATGATTCAAAATCCATCTATTAACAGGTTCACGCCACTCAGAGTCAATAATTAGATTTGTTGTATTATTTTTCCCGTATACTGGGACTTCAAACGTTAAATGTGGGAAAATTTAAGATTTTAGCAAATAAATTTGATTTTTGAACACTGTGCGCTCGCCAATCGTGTCAAAAAATTAATTAGATTTTTTAAATTATATTTTCCGGAATCTGGGACCCAAAGACAAAATATGGCCAAGTTTCAGAATTGTGTCCACCAACATCGATATTTTTCACTGTGCGACGTTCCAAATGCCACCATTTTTTCATGAACTTTCGGATACTTTTGAAACGAATAACCAAGACTTTGGTTAGTTTTGGATCATACCCTTAATGAACTTTGATACGAATAAAGATACATAGGAACCCTGGTGTTTAAATATATTCGTTTTTTTCTACGAATGCTATACAATGTACCACTTCTCTCATCGCTTACATACGTTCAAAACGAAAGATTTTTCACGCAGTGAGAAATATCCGCTATTACAGTGAGAATAATTTCTCACTGTTATCACGATAACCCGAGTCAGTCATGAATTGTTACATGTCAGATTGATATGACACTTTCTCCATGTTGACAACGCTACGCAGACGATTCTCGTGCAATATCCAATATCCGGCGTTTATACAACACTGCATAATTATTGCTGATTAATGGAAAAACAGATTTTTTTAACTTACCCAACGTAAATAGTTTTATTGTTGATTGTTATAATATAAACAATTCAGATTTATTAAATATTGAATATAATGGAATACGAAGATTTAGAGTCGGAAAATACACCTCCAGTAATTGTTCAGAAAACAATAGATGTTTGCAATTATTTGCTACAAAGCACATCAAGAGAAAAATATGAAATCGCTTACAGAAACTGTATGGACTGGAAAATGAAAGCCAAAGTAAATTCTTGTTCGGAAAATACCTTGTTAATTTATTTTGAAGAGTGGTCTCAGTACTCGATACTCAGGAGTACCTTTATTGTTAAACTGTGTTGATATATCAAAATACGTAAAACTACGTGCATTTTTAAAACGCCAATCTGAAAAATATGCTCCAAAACAGTCAAAAACATTAACTTCTGAAGAAATTCAACATTTTTAAAAGATGCACCTGATGAAAAGTATTTGCTGATAAAGGTATGAATTGAAAATTTTTAACTTTGCCTGGTTTGGTGATCCAAAATATTTTCAAATGCGGATCAAAAGTGTTCGTAGAGAAACAATTCAGTTTTATTCTAATGTTTCGAACTTTATTGAATCCATCATCAGGACTTCATAATTTAAATAATTTTATAAGTAAAAAGTATATGCCAATACATATTGCAAAATTTATAAAGTTTATACAATCTCATATTATCTGAAAGAAAAACAAACAGGTTCACTTACCAAACATTAGTTATCCATGTCAAAAAAACGTTTAAAATATATGTATCAGACAGCATAGGTACAAACGAAAATGAAAACACAAACACCACAGACACAATAAAAATGAAAACGATATCAAGGGAGACAAACTCATTAGAAATGAACGTTTTTGTTTGCCTTCTTTTAAAAAACATATAAACAATAGAAGTATATGTCTAAGAATGGCAATTGTTTGTGGACTTCCTTCTTCACTGTGAAAGTGATGGAAGGTTTTATGCAGTTGATGTGTTTCAGGAAGGCGTCTAGTTCAGTATTCTAATGGTTCCATATTATGAAGGTGTCGTCAACGTATACCAGACACGAGGTATCTTGTGGGCATCTTCAATGGCTAGAATTTTCAACAATTCCATATATATGTTGCTATTCATTTTTAATTCTTCTTCTTTATTAGTTCTTTCAGGGATTTCATATCATTTCATATAATATCAGACAATGGAAGTCCGAACTAATGAAATTCATCATGAAACATTGTCAATCACCTTCAAACAAACGAAGAAACATTCTAGTATTATTCATATGACATTCGGCCAATTGATAATATTGAATGGATTCAATGTGTTTGAAATGCAAATTATTTTTGAATGACTTCTGTTGAAGTCAGAAAGAGAAGTTAAAATCTTCGTGTCATATTAATTGATTGACTAATGTCATGGACTTTCCAGTAGTTTGAATTATGCAGATACTTATCGGGGTGAACTTTTCATTTTGCCCTTAACTGCACTTCAGCAGATTTTTTATTGACTCAGCTTTTATTTTTTCAGATTGTATACGGTTATAAACCTAAAATATAAATGTTTTTGTATCTGGGCAATAATTGTGCTGTAGCAGCAGCAGCAGCTGCTTTTCATAGTTCATTGTAAATTGCAAACTTCCAAAAATCAAAATGTCGACTGATTTCATGTCAAATAGCTGTAGGTTATTAGTTCGGGGCTATGGTAATGATCAACTGCATTCATCAAAACCATACTTACCAAAATGTTCATATTTACAATGACAACAACGATGTGATTCTTTTTGGCCTAGTTCGCAAAAATGCTACTTTATTAAAGAAAAAAGGCCCGGAACATGGGTACTATTGCGTTGAGAGAAAGTGTCCTCTGTCATTGTTAAATTTTGAACTGATTGACAAATCTCGTATGTACATATTTTCGAAACAACCATTCTGATCAGATCTTGTTTAGTTTCCTCGCTGATACACTATATTGGCAAAAGCCGTTTTTTCAACTCGGTGTTATACCGATGAATAAGAGAAGGCAATACAATGACATTAATATTTCAGAGTTTCTGGATACTCTCAGTTGCACCCTCGCATTTGACTTCGTTGAATATTTTACTTCTACTATCTACGTACATTGAAATTTATCTGCATAAAACAAAAGCAGTCGTTCTGAATTTATTTCTTAGGAGATTACATTTGGGTTTGAAAAGGACAAATAGATTCAAAATTTCTCATTATAGTATAAAATCGATTTTTTGTGTATATCTGCAAAACACGATATGAAACAGAATACTCGTATATATGAATATACTGAGTTAATGTGCTTGGCATCTTGTTCGTCTGGGCAAAAATGAAATTTTCAAACTCACGAGTGTTTTTGTTGTTTTGGAAAGTTTGGGTACGAATATTGAAAATTTTAATAAAATTAAATGTTTCATCGAAATGAAAAATCATTTCTATAAATCAACTCAAATTGACATTCGAAAAGCAGACATCTACAGTACAACACTCTTAGGACTCTTCCACACCTGGAATCTTTTCAGCTCCTGGCTCCTTGAGGTCAGTCGTAGAATGGATCGCACGCGAGCTGTTGCCATATACCTTCTCTACCGTCGACCCAAACCTTGACGACAGAAATATCATCGATCCAGAATGGGATGGATAAAGTTGCCAAATATCCGTTGAGCACCTTGCAGACTTCCATCCAACTTATTTCGACTTCATTTAGGTCCTTATAAATGTCGAGACTTTTATCCCAAAGAGCGGGTCAGTTAGAGACAACACTAATTAACAGCTCCATATGATCTACCATAATGAATATTGTGAAGTGTCAACAAGGGAGGGCCATTTTCACTATTTGTGTGGAAGCTCCCACTCATCCTTTTGCATTTTGAGGAAGAGACGTGACTCCTTGGCTTGAGGTGCAGGAAACGTGAGAGCTCTCGTCTCTCGAGACGTGGCGGCTCCCGATCTTCGTCTGAAAGCTATATTGAACTCGTTGAATTTTGACACTAAGAGCCTTCCTTTCTCCCAGGAGCGACAGACGTGAAGCTCCCCGTGTGAAAGGGCGCTTAGAGTAAAATCAGAAGTATGATTGACGTTGGGTACACTGTTGTATTCTTTTGTGATTTCAGCAAGTCATTGGAATGCATAAGCACCCTTTCACACGGGGGGGCTTCACGTCTCTCGCTCTCGCGAGAGAAGAAGGAGCTTAGCGCCAAAATGCAACGAGTCCAATAGAGCTTTCAGATGAAGAGCGGGAGCCGCCACGTCTGGGGAGATGAGAGCTTCTACGTCTCCTGCACCTCAAGCCGTCTCCTCCTGAATATGCAAAAGGAAGAGTGGAGGCTTCCACACGAGGAGTGAAAACGGCTCCCCATAGTTGACGCTTCACACTAGTTATCATGGCAAATTACGATGTTGAGCTATCAATTAGTGCTATCTGCAACCGACCCGCTCTTTGGGATGCAAGTCTGGACATTTATAAGAACCGAAATGAAGTCGTAAAAAGCTGGATAGAAGTCTGCAAGGTGCTCAACGTAGATTTTGCAATTTCATCCATCCTATCATTGACCGTTGTTGTTTCTGTCGTCGAGGTTTGTGTTGATGGTAGAGAAGGTATATGGCAATAGCTCGCGTATGATCCATTCTACGACTGACCTCAAAGAACCAGAAACTAGAAAGGCTCCCGGTGTGAAAGGGCGGTCACTAGGTGGGATGAACGCTCCCGTATAGTCCCGTATAGCAGCGAGAGACGTGTAGCTCCCCGTGTGAAAAAGTACTCATTCATGATCGAAAACGTATCCACAGAGCATAACTGATATGGAAAATATATGTCAAGTTTGTTGTTGAGGGCACAAGTTCCTATCTCCAACTCTCTAATGGAATGTTATCCTCTGAATATGTCTTACGAAAAGTAACTGATGGATAGGAAAAGTAAGTAGTACATTCACAATGCTTATCAAACAAACGTTGAAATAAGATAGGTATATTGAGATATAAGGGTTTATCTACATCTCCGTTAGAGCAATGATACGACTGGTAACTGTTCTGAAATGACCTGATTTTTTTTTTCAAATTTCATAAAAGGGTCAAAATAATGAGAGCGAATCAGTTTTGAATTGATACCTTGTTATACCATAAGACAATTTGTAATTTCAAAAAGACATGTATGTGAAAATTTGCATTTGCAGTGGGTTATTTTTTTATAAGTTTCTGTTATTTGAATTTATTTTGGAATTACTTTTTTATATTCTACAGGTGATATTTTCGATAATTGCATTGTTGATTTGTAAAGTTCATATTTCACAGGCCTAAGTCTAAGCTCGGTGACATAGTTCGTGTTTTTCAACGCGGTTTCCGAGCGGTTTTTTATTTTTATGCCAACACCTACATTTGAATGGAATATGACATTGTTTGAGATTTTCAACAGCGGCGATTGTTTACAGCCAACCAGTCGTTAGATTCCGAGTGGCAATCGAAGGGCAAGGGCGACCAAGTAGAGGGACAATTCAGGTAAACGAATAGAACAATGTTGGCTATTTCCGAGCGGTTTTTCAGTTGCAATTCGATCATGGAGACAAAAGCGACTATGTACTACAAATATATATTTTTATTCCATGTATTTTCCATTTTCCCCATAAGATATGTGTTGGTCATGTTTTCCGCTAGAAGAAATATGTGATCAATGTAGTATTTTATGAACTTGAACTAAACTTGATGTAACAGTAAGCCTTTCTTCAATGCTTATAGGTACTCGTCTGGTGCAATCTTTCTGTAGCAGAGATCGAACAATTGATTGATATTCGGTAATAGGTAAAAAAATTCTCTGCATATTCTCAGATTTTTTTGTATAAAACAGAAAGCCTCTCTTCCTGGTTCCTCTTTTGGTGATACGGGTGCACGTCGTACCTCCTTGGACGCCGTCTTCCAGCACGATCGCCTTCTGCTTCCAAAGGGATACCACCATTTGATGGTGAAATATCGCAGCAGCAACAGCAGCAGACTTCATTATGGTTGCTTTGAAGGCGCGAACGATACTAGAGGACGACAAGGGGATATTTTTCCTCTAGTCAGAAATCCGGACCGCCAGGAAATCGTTCGGAAATCGCACAATGACAGGTTCTCACTGTAGCGATTTTGACCCAGCAATGTCCGCTCGGAAACCGCGCTGGAAAAAACCGCTCGGAAATCGCGAAGTATGTCACAGGGCTAAGGTGGAAATTGAAAGAACAAAGGATTTGTCACTTATTATTTTGGATTTACCTATCCCCTACAATTTCTACTGGTTGAAGTTGGTGACATCCAAGCTTGTGTTATTGCTTTGCATGAGAAATGCTTATGGTTCATTTATTTATTCATTATCGCTTGATTAATATTACTCAGTGAGAGTAAGTCGTCCAGTTTGATTTTCGATAAATTAGTGGGTTCGTTTGTGTTCCATAAATAAACCATTGCTTGTGATTCTGGTTCATTAAGTTTTGTTTTCAAAGTACATGATTCAGAAAACACTTCGAAATAATAATATAGAATAATTTGTAGTTGATTTTTTCAAATGATTAAAGTTCATATAGTATTACTACAGGCTTATTGATTTCAATAGTGTTAGGATTGGGATCAAATTTTTATCTGTTATTTGTTGCGGATTGATGATTAACCTTTTTAAATCGTCAGGTGAAATCATAACGAACCCCTCTTCTCCACGGCGGATATCCATTCGTCATCTGATGGCAGTAATCTCGCAACGAGTAATTAACGGTTGCAGATTGTCTTTTTATTGGATCCCTGTCAGTCACCCACGATATACTGGTTACAAAGAATCTGAACAGTATTCCAACCTCATTTCCAGGACTCGTAAATACCCTTGGCAAGTCAGTCCTACAGATTTGATGGTAAATAGGAATTAATGGGATTGTTATGTTTTCCGGTCGTAATTTGGCGGAAGTGGTGCTCACGAGGGAATATACGTTTTTTGCGCCGTGCCTTGAATTTTCGAGGGGGTTTCCGATCGATCTGAGTGGATATTCGACATAATTCTTATTGTGTTAAGGGAGAAAAAATTTATGAAACACCATGACTTCATTGAGTTCGAAGCGGTCCGTTATAAATTAAACAAAAGATGTACCCATGAATACGATATACTATTTCTGGTCAGCTCCATGATTCATAAATATGAATATTCATAATTTTATTTGAAAACTGAAACACAAATTGAAATTATATGATTCTGTTTTCTTTTTCTGTTGATGAATTTTTTCGTTTCATTTATCTACAACATATTTTCATAATTTTGAGCGTCAAAATCATTTCATTATTTTACCTGTACAGTAGAGTTACCTAATAATTACCTATGAAGAGGTGTGAAAGACAAAAAAAATTATATAACTCACACTGAAGTTCCTAAAGGAACGTTCCCTGCAAGTGACCTTCGACGGATATCATTCGAATACTTCCACCATCAGCGCTAGTGTTCTCCAGGGATCCATATTATCTCCAACATTCTTTATTGTATATCAACGACTTATTGGAAAAAACAAGGATCTAATACATTGCTTTGCTGACGACAGTCATTTCATTTGGATTTCATGATATCGAACTATTTTTAAAACCGGTTTGACAGCAATCTTGAGTTGAGCAATATCACGTTATTTGCCACTGAAACTTGTGAATCGAAATCCGTCATTTCACATTTAGCAATTAAATATGTACCATAATGACATATTTTGAGGAATGCAAATGGTATTTTATCGATTGAATCAAATCAAAAAAGATTTTCAAAAAGAATGTCTCCTGGAAATGTTCTACTTTCATTCAATTTTTTTATATTTTCGTTTTTTGTAATTTTTGTTATATGATTTATTCTTCAATTATCATAGAGGAAAGAAAATTTTATATTATTGGGTTGTTTCAAAAGTTTTGTCCGTTTCATTATCATGTGGTTTTGTATAGCTTCATATCTCAATGAACATTCATTCTACTGTATCACTGTATATCCTAATCGATAGGGAATTTTGTAATACATATATTGATGACTTTAATTTTTTTTTCAAATTTGAATTCTTTGCCTCTTTTCAGTTCATTACAGTTACGACCTATCCCGCAAAACATGGTAAACCCTAAATAGAATTAGAACCAAATGCGGGAGATGCGCTGACTCACTTTTTATATAGGGTAAATACATTTTCTCCAGGTGCGATTGTGGAGATAATAAGCAAACAATCACCCACATCGTTGAAGACTGCCCACTGAGGGCCTACACCGGTGACCCCTCTGACCTATGAACAGCGACTAAAGATGCAATTGAATATATACGTGACTTAGATGTTTGTTTGTAAACTCAATTTCTTGTGTCTTTTTATGCTTTTATACAATTATGTTTGAATTGAAGGGGTTATATTTTTAGGAGTGATTAATTTTTGGGAAAGAAAGTTTTTGGCTTTCTACTACTCCTTCTTGATACAAAAAAAGGAATGAGGGAATCTTCCAAAGAAAGGAAGGAAGTAATCAATTTGAAAATGAGTAACTCTATACATGGATGTGTAGATCATGCAAAGAAGTAACTTTCAGACACAAACTGAAAG
>WOGO01000245.1:0-26652 GCA_015342085.1 Leptinotarsa defecta
TTATCCAGTGATTAGAGATTTCTTTGTCTCGCTAGGAGCTGAAAACTCGACGACAAATATCGTCTTACTCTGGTGGTCGAGAAGGACTATATCAGTCTTATTAGCTTGTATGAGCCTGAGGGTGAAAAACTAATAGTTCCAATAAATTCGGCACTTCTCGTTCCCCACAACGGATTCAATCCTTTGGAGCGTAGAGCAACACTGGTGTCTCGTTATGCAATGAGTGCCGTAGGTAGAAATAAAGCACTCTTAGGGCCGAGTTATGTTAACGGATATAGGTCGAGTTCGCATATGCTGGACATGCTGACAGCAAGTGCATTAGGGTATCAGACGCCTTACGGCAGACCCTGCACCTTGTGTCAGGAACCTCTATATCCATCACGCGACTGCAGTAGACCAAGGTGTTGAAGATGCCATTCATACAGGCCATGAATTCAACCCATTCGTATTCTAAAAACACTTTATTGTGTGATTTTCACTATATTGTGAAATCACACAATAAAGTGTTTTTAGAATACGTTAGTTATGGATTTTCATCAAGTATCAGCCGATTCCATCATATATCAACCCATTCGACCTGAGGAAGGCGAAAGTCAGGCGCTTTGATAAGCCAAAGTCTTCAATGTTGTTGAAGAAAACCCCATGCATTGACTTACCCTTGTGTTGCAGCAGAAGTGAGGTGATTTCTGCGACTTTTATATGAGCATTTTGCTGAACTGAATCCAACTCGGTGACAGAGTTTGTGATCACCTCGTTCAGTGTCAAAAACCAGCTGCCCTAAAGAGAAATGCTCAAATTCCTGCTCTCTCATGTTCGGGGACCATGCAGAGAAGGGGATTCGAACTCGTGCCAACTTTACAGGGTCCATCTAGTACCTACCATTCTGCCATGTAGAGACTCCAAACTCAAAAGTCCACGGCCTCCCTGTTGTCGGGGGAAGTACAACCGTGAAATGGACGATTTGGGATGCAAAGTCATATGAGAATGCATCATTTTTCGAGTCTTTACGTGGAGTAGATACAGCTCCTACAGAGACCACTTAACTACTCCAAACGAGTAGAGTAAAACTGGAACGGCAAGCATATTTGTTACAGCATCTTTGTTCTTTCCCGGCAGTTCCGATGACCAGATCTGTCGGAGTTGATGCTGATATTTGCTGCGGAGAGAGTTCTTAACTGCTGTTGCCTCTTGTGAATGGTGTTCCACTTAAATTCCATATCGATAGCATGCGTGTACTCTTCCATCACCCTCAAATTCTGATGGAGATTCTTCTCTCCAGAGGCATAAAGTTCAAGATCATCCATATAAAAAAAATGTGTGACCTTGTGCTTCCTGTTACCGCGGATTCCATACCCTTGAGTATTTCTGAGCGCAACGGATAAAGGCAATAGTGAGATCCAGAAGAGAAGGGGATTACTTTTCGTACGCCTCGATAGTGACTTCTTAACCGCCACTAGCATTAGTATTTTATCAGGGCAGTGCTGTTTGGTGGTCAGCAGCACGTCTCGACTCAAAGTGTGATGGATACTTCGTAATTCGGCGGCTATTCGCCGCACTGCGGACGTGAAAGTCTTGTTGGCCGCCCTGTAATCATTCACACATTGGATACGAGACGACGCATGTTGTCTCGCCGACCTTATCTTAGCCTCCATTCCGTATACATGCCGTTCAATCTTCCAAGCCACAAGGCCGGGATTTCGTCCTTCCGAATTTGAACGCGATTGGAGGACGCTATACACGGCGGTCTTAATTTGCCAGATGTCAGCCTCTTTTTTAGAATACTATGAACCTCTACATCCAAACAAGCCAATTCTTGTGGCTTCAAGGGCCTATTTCTGTGGAGCGCCCGTGCGTGTTCTGATTGTCTCTCTTGGTGGCATGATGCGCATTTCCTCTCCAGTTGTGCCAACGGGTGGTAGAACTGTCACTTCTACTACTTTGTTGGCAGGCTGGGAAGAAGCTATATAGCCCTGCCGCCGAAGATAGGATACGTAACTCCTAAGATTTTGGACTGAAAGGTGGCATGCTCCGGATGTGTTTCACACCACAGATCATACGTTCTCGCCAAGTACACTCTACGCGCGGGCTCACTAGTCTTGTGCAATGCAAAAGACTATCTCTTAGCTCGAACGTCCACTCAAAGCGTCTCTTGTCATTGCCAAGGTTGTCATCGGTAGGCAAATCGTCGTTATGGACCCCACCAGTTTGCCTCTGACCTAGTTTTGGGTCTACCGGGTGGTTAGCCCTGTAACATGGCCGGCACCAAAAGGAGAATAGTTTTCTCCCTTCCGGGTGCGCTTGAGCTGCTGATCCCGTTTTGCACCAGTTGCTCGGGTAAGTGCTGGTGCAACTCACCGTAGCCCTCAGCTTGTTAGTGGCTATCTTTGCTTATCAGCCAGCACTCTTAGGATCAGTATTATCATTAAATGGAATGTTCAAATTAGACTCATAAAGAGATTCTGTAAAATTGAGCTAAGATAGTATTAGTGATAGTATCAGATAGTATCTGTGCATTGAATTTTAGTTTGCGGTTTCTATAAATATTTTTTTAAGACGAATATAAGCACGTTACAAGTTTCCTAGATATATTGAAGAAGCTTTGATGTTTTTCAATTACTTCCAGCTTTTGCCCCCAACTTAGTTTCTCCACCTTCATTTCAAATATATACAGGATTATAAATGTATCAAATAGGAAATAAATATATTATATGAACCTATGCTGTAGCAGTCCAAATATAATGTTATTTTCCTGCAATAACTTCACAAACTTGGAGGTCAAAATGTTTGCCATTTTGTAACCCCCCCTTGAATAAAGAATGAGGAATGTTCTAAAGGGAGCTTATGACGAATGATTTCGACTTGTCCTAAATCAAGAATTCCAATTTCATTTTAATTGTTTGAAAATTGTTTTACATTGTGATATGTTAGTTTTGTTTTTATTCATACAAATGTAAATTAGGAATTTCATTTCATGAAATTTTTTATGATACCATGTGATATAATAATGTATTGGCGTGATTTGTTCAGAATTCACAAAATATACTTGTGATTAATAAATTAGCATTAACAATAATGAAATGTCTCAAAAAAGTTTTTCTTGGTATAGAAATCTGGTAACACTTTCACTTTGGGAATATTTAGGTCCATAAAATTATATCCTTGTTTCACAGAATAATGTTATGAAAATGATGAATAACTAAAACAAATAATATATTTTTGAAAATGGGGTAAGAATTATCTTTGAACTGTAAGTACTTACGGCCATAACCTCAAAAGGAGGTGTGGAGGACAGCCATCAAAATTAACCGTATTTTCTTCAAGATGGATCTGATATATACTGATTGGCTTCATCCATGGATTTACAAACAAACACATTGTCGAAAACTCGATGGAGTAACCAATGAATCTACAAACGGCTATCGGCTACACTTGCTATCGTCCAACCCGTATGGGGAATCACACGTCAAAAGGTAAGACCTCGTTAGTCCTCACCTCGCACAAGTTTCGACTTCTGAGAGTTGTCGTTCGTAGGGGTGCGACAACTGATTAACGGAAAAACAGATTTTAAACAGACAGATATTTAATATAATTCAAGCGTGCTAGCGAAAAAGAATCATTAGATACTTACACTTACAAATGAGATGTTTAACACTGGAAACATTTTTAATACATAGAAAACATGTTTGGATATACCTAACTAAAAAATGGATTTATGCTGTTTCGGCTTCTTTTTAAGTAGCCTCATCAAAATTTTAGGGTATGCAGAACTTTTTCAGGCGGTTTTTTTGCGATTAAATCGGGATCCGGTCAAAACTTGACCAACTATAAGCAATTGCGAATTCAAAACGGCAGGAAATTCATTTTTCATTGTGCAAAAATCGCACCTGCAAATCTTACTTGGAAAAAAAATGTGCAAAAAAATATTTTTTGAGAGATATTGCGTATGATCGTTGATAACGAGTAAAATCTATCGTTAAAAATTGACGTCCTGGATGCATCTCAGTTTATATCATTAAATTTTCTTCCTCGAGACCTACCTTCTTACCTTCCAAACGGCGCGGCGACCAAAAGATTTGTAAAGTAATTTGCTACCCTATACATTTGTGAGCAGGTGTATGAATCAAATTCACATGGAACGGATTGGAAAGTTTTTAAAAAAATGAAAATTGAATCAGTGGTAAAATTTTATAACGTCCGAAACGTGCTTTAAAGTAAGGTCGAAACCTCACTGGTAATTTGTGATCAGAAATACTCTGATTTCAACATAGTTTTTTATTTCGAGTATACAGAAAGCTTTTTGCAAGGTTTTAAAAAGACTTTTTTAAAATTGAGTTTTCGAAATAATGTTTATAACCATAATTGTTACTAACACAATTTTTAATTTTTTGGTATAATCAATATGTTACATGCTTTTTTCACGAACTACTACAGAATAAAAGAGAAACATGAAAATCGGTCCTAATTTATAAAGATATCGATTTTTATCAAGCGCCGTTATTTTTCTAACCGCTCTCGAGCTTAGAAAGCGACTCTAAGCACGCGCAGTTGAAAATGGGCAGAAACATCATTCAAAAAATCCATTACGAGTTGAAATAGAAACTTTTTCAATATTTCATTTACAATGATTTCATCTTCGGAACCCTATAGGTTGAATCCTGCTATTGATTTTGATGAAAATCATCTCTTCTTGGATAAGTCGCCTGTACAATTATTTTATTAATGTATTATTATTTTCAGATGAATGAATTATTAATATCATTGAGTTTACCACAAAACAAATAATATGGACCACACTGTCGGTAATGAACGAATACCGATTTTTTCACTATAGGAAATCCTCAAAAAACAGTAGGTAATCACCTACATAACTTCGTTAAAGAAAAAGTAAAACGTTGGTGTATGAATCAGTCACTAGATTGTGATTATAAATTTCATAGATTTTGCAATGTTATTATGACAATAAATGTTTCATAATAAATATTTCCTTATAAAAACCTAAACCCACATTACTATAGGGTAGATAACATTGTTATCAGATTACAGAACAATTTATTCACATAGGTATATGGGAAATTTCATTGTCCCGATTGCCCTGGAAATATAAGAATTAAGCTAGGAGGAAACACATAAACTAATCCTGTTTTCATAAATTGTTGTGGCTTTTATTGTGCTTTTCGGTTGAAAGTATTTTTTTACCTATGCATTATATAATACAGGGTGAATCTCCAGAAACTGCATCGATCGATTGTAGAAAAACTATAATTAGAACAAATCTGAAAATTTGACAATATACCAAAGTCGATGGGGGCAACTCGGCTAAAATACTTTCAAGATGGCGGCACCTCTGGTTATACTGAAAGTAGGTGTCAATTTCGTTATTTTAAACAGACCACCCTATATATCATTACATTATTGGATTCTACACCAGAATCTAAATACTTTTTGTGTATAATATCCTATATCCAAGTCTGATCGTTTTTGACATATTCAAGTTTTTATGTCAAAAATGATAGTTGCAAACCCTACAATACTAAGGTATCGATTTTTCCTATAAAAAAAACCTTCATCATTTTTAGTGGGGTTTCTTGTAGAGTAGAATCAAATTTAAATAGACTCTATATGAAATTTTGATAATTATTAATCAACCGTCTAAAGTGACTTTTTTGAAAAGACACCCCCCATTTTTATCATTTATTTTTATAAAACATTAAAAATTAGGGTAACTTTGTGTAAGGATAGCTATTCCGAAAATCAGTAGTTTTTGAAATATTTGCAATTTAATATTTTTCTATCGACAGAATACTTACTATACGGTTTCTAAATTCTGTCAGTTGGAATCTCACTTCTAGTCATCTCCATTTAAAATAACGAAGTTTACATCTACTTCTGGTATAACCGGAAGTGCCGCCATTTTGAAAATATTTTAGCCGATAAAAAGGTTTAGGCTCTCTACTTCTCCATCTTGGTACAAATAATGTTGGAATCTTTCAAAGAAAGTAAGACAACAATCAATTTCAAAAAGTTAAATCTATACAAAGACAAAGATGTGTAGATTATGCAAGGAAGTAACTTTCAGACATTAATGAAAAAAAGCTCTCTCGAAACAACTACTTTCATATAAACATATAAACTTTCATATAAACACGAAAGAAAAATACTTTTGAAACAAATACTTTTATATGAACACTGAATTATATAAAAAAACATTTTGCTCTATTCAGTTTATATTCCAAACATTCGTATGGAATCGAATCACAGGATGTCTACACTATATAGTAGAGAAAGAGGTAAAATTTCACTTCAACTGTCATCCTCATTGGTAGACATCTGACATTTCGCCGTAAGACAATTGCCTTTTATCAGCTCATCAGTACAAAATCTTGATAATATTAAAAGAAAAAACACTTAATTCATTCATAAAATTACGACTTCCTGTCACGGAATGAGTTCAATATACTCATGTCATCGATGACAGTACGTAATGACAATTCAATACCATAACGAATGTTTGGAATACAAACTGAATAGAGAAAAGTGTTTTTGTATAATTTAGTGTTCATATAAAAGTATTTGTTTGGGAAGTATTTTTCTTACGTGTAATTCAATGTTTATTTGAAAGTAGCTGTTTCGACGGGACTTTTTCTTCTAGTTTGTGTTTGAAACTTACCCAAAAAATTTTAAAAGTACCTATTAATGAATTAAACGGCAAGATAGTACGGAGAAAAATCAAGTGAGCATAAGGGCTAGTTCATGTTGGAACGAACATCGCATAAAAAGTGCGATTTAAAATGGCGTCGTGTTTATCGTAAAACGGCATTGCTATGAAATACTATTGTAGTTTATTATATACCCTAATGAGACGCTGTGGAATAAAAAAAATAAAACTCATGGCATTGATAGCTTGACTCTAAAATGCATTTGAACTACGCACTATGTAGGTATGCAATATATTTGTTACGGTAAATGTACATTTCCCAAAAAGTTAGGTATATGTGAACTGAATATAATGTATATGTACATTTCCCGGCAAATGTGTACTCTTGCCTTCACGTTTTGGTAAAAATATACTCTTACCTTCATGTTTTCAGAAAAGTTGGAATACAAATAAGTCGAAAATGTTGTTGCAGTAAAAAATATTTATTTAAATAAACATAATACAAAAGGCTTTAATAACGAAAAATAATTTTAATAAAAAAATGCAAATGACAAACAAAACATACTTTTCTTTCAATGTCACTATTTTTCGAGTTTGAAAGCCGTGGATTTTTGGAATTTCTTCCTGACGTTTTGCTGGCGCGAGTGGCTAGCTTCTTCAGAAGTTTAACCATCATGGCTTGCTGTCCGATGACTAACTTTTAGGCTTCATCTCTAGACAAAACAACGCAAATCAAATTTTTGGATCCGCTTCTTACCACGATCAACGTCTGGAATGGAAACATTGTCACCAATCACAGCAGCAGAAAATTTTTCTTTCGAAAGATTACACATTTCAATAGCTTGATTTTCTAAATTTTCCCCTGCTTTCTTTCGAGCATTATCGATTGAAATTTTCTTCTCGTTTAAAACAGAATTTATCTCAAAACTTCCATCTTTATCTTCAATTTGGTTGCCTAATAAACCATCTTCCAAAATTATGTCTAACGTTTCGATGGAAAAATCATAGTTTTCTGCGACTTTGTTATGTGGTGAGTTGGCTGAGTGTACTCCTTCTAGAAATTGCTCTATCGAGCCCTGGCTTTGGGAATGGCGAGGCAATCCGTGTATTATTTTCACACCATTCCATATATTTGCTAATTCTTGGATAATTTTATTTACAAACTCCCTACCATTATCACATTGGAGAATGAATGGGGCTCCCAAAAAACTGAATATGTCCATAAGTTGTTTTGCTACTTCTGACGCAGTTTTTGTTTTTAGTGGGCGCAGTACGACAAATTTGGTTAAATGACCTTGATAATTTAAAATAAATTTAAATTCATTATCTGGTTGTGTCTGTGAATCTATAAGATCCACTTGACACCTAGAATTCATTTCACTCGTCAAAATTTTTGACATGCCTCACATAATACAACATAAGTGCTTCAGTAGAAATGTTGTTGTATTTGTTAATAATTTCTTTCACTAATCTGTTTCGGTAACCATAGCCAGTTGCCAAATGAGCATCGTGTATAATTCCATAAATTTCTTCAATTGATGCAAAATATTTTATGTTCCCCCCTTATTTTAATGGACTTATTAATTTTTTTCCTTCCCTACCGCTAGTATATCGTATCTTTTCAGCCGGCGGTAATCTACATCACTTTTATTCTTTTCTTCTAATTTTGCTCTCTTTACTTCCAATAATATTTTTTCGTATTGATGTTAATTTAAATAAATATTATTTTTGTTTTTTTGTGATACAATCTGTTCTAGTTGGTTTTTAAATTTTTCTTTTTATTCCATTGTTTTTTCAAAAACTCTAACTAAAAAAATAGTTTTTTTGTAGAAACATTAAAATTTTAAATCTATAATTATGATAATTTTAACTTACCTGAGTCTTATTTCTCTAAATATCTTAAATTATATCCGGAAATCTTCAGTACTATGGCATTAATTTGTAATGTAGTACCTATGTAGTTATTATAGGGTACATAAACATAGTAACATTAACATAATAGATAGAGCACTTACACGAAATGTGTAACGTGAAATAGCAGCGCCTATTGAACTAGCCGAAACGATAGTTCGTGTACCACTACAAGTGCGCATGCACACCACATTACTAGCACTTGCTCACATTTACCAAAACGACATGGTTATTGTGATTGTGAATTCAATGTATATTTCCCTTATTTGAAATTGTAAATGTTAATTGAATGCACATTACCCAAACGAGAAGGCAAATGTGCACATTTACCTGAAAATGTGTACATTTGACGCAATATCTACTTTTACCGTAACATATTCATCACTTTTGACGTGATAACATGTTCTCTTCTATTACAATTTACAATGACAGTGATGTTTATCCAGTTGCTTCAAATTTAACTTTTTTTATTACTCTTGGTGCTTTTTGCATAAATAATTTTATAAATGATTAATTTTATGTCAATAATTCAAAAAAGGTGATTAATCGTGGTTCATATCGATCTTTGGCTGACCTCATAGGTGGCGTAGGAAAAATATGTCATATCGCCTTTTCTTCCTCATCGACATGTTGAAAAACGCTGAAATATATTAAAACCGGCAACATCTACAAACCGCATTTTCCATATTATGAATCATCGTAAATTCCTAATACAGAATGTTGAATGAAATTTGATTTAATTATTAATTTATTAACTTCCAATGCGTAGTTTTAACATGAAGCAAAATTGTTTAGAGACTGGGCACATGATAAAATCTAACATTTGTTCTGGGTGGTGCTCATAATTCTGTTAGGGATGGAGTAATGGGCTAAGCGCTTTGGATGACCACTCTGGAACGATGGTACTAATATCTGATAAACAGAGAATATATATACGTTTATTATGTCTCTTTTTATATATGTGTTTACATGTTTTGTGTGTTTACAATTTTATGTGCCCTGCTTTAGGCTTATGCCTCTAACGTAGCTTGCTTTATATATATATATTGTGCTTGATAGATATTCATATCTATCGGTGGAGGGGATAAGTTATCTTGAGCTGAGTTTGAAAAAAACTGAGAAACAGAGCGTTTGTAAAAGAAAAAGTCAAAATAAGGCAACATTATGCTAAAAGTTTTACAAATTTAATTTTAATTTATCTTATTCTCAAAATTTCTCTGGGCATGTGTCGATACGTCACAGTGATTTGGAGATTTGACTGTTTGGAAACCACGATACTTATACTTATAAAAATTATAACCTATAAACTTACTTATTTTCGGAAATTGTGCTCCCAGTTCACATGATAGGTGTTTATTTTCCATATTATTTTTTCATAAATAGGTATATCATTTTATTTCTTGTTTTATGTTATTTTGTATCTTATGGTATTTTAGTACCTAGTTTTATAAACCCACCTTTAATAGTACAGTCTTCTACCTATTATAATACTAAGAATGAATGATCTTCACTTCAAATATACTCTAGTTTATAAGAAAAATATAAACAAATATACTATCTTTCCAAGTTCAAAAAAACGTGATATATTTATTTCTTCCCTTCAGAAACCAGTTTTGGGAGCTGCATGCTGGGATATTTTCTCATTCATATGATTGTTCTGATTAGATCAAATACACAAATATCTATATTTAACCTCCAATCACAATCTATAGTTTCCACTGTTGATGAGTCAGTGTACACCAGTGGTGTAGAAAGACATACTTTGACATTTTCACATTCCAAGGAACAAATATTAATATTTTTGGTCCATTTGAACCTATCGACTCATTAAAACAGATTTCCCGGTTGAAATATTTCATTGGAGAACTGCCTGAACTCTATTTTGAAAATATATTACCCCCGAGTGAGATTATGACTCGTATATCATATGTCAATATTAATATTCTACTAATGATGACAAGGGATAGGATTGGGAAATAAGGAAAGTTCGACCTGGAGAAAAAATAATAGTTTTCAGTCGTTTTTCAAGAAAAATTTACAGTGACCTTGAACACTTCAAATGTCAATGAAATTCTGAAAACTCTCCTTTGTAAGTGCACACTCAGTGCTTTTTTTAATTGGATGTTGAAAAATACATTTGTATAGTTTTGGTACTAACGAAATGTATATACTTATGTTATATTTTTTTCATCTATTGAAATTTATGTAGTGAGCACCAAGAGGTTGAACTTCATTCAAATAAAAATTTCTAAAAAACAACCGAAATACTATAAAATTTATTTCTCAGAGATCGTAACTTAGTTTATAAATACAAATATGTACAACTGATAATATGAATTATAATACATTTTGCTCTTTACAATATTAATATAACAAATATTGATTTGTTTATATAAAGTACGAACTGAAATAAAGAAATTGAAGGTCCTTTAAAAAATCTACTATCCTTATATAATAAGATTTCAAATGCTATTTTACAAACTTCATCGAAGGTCAATAACTGAAAAAAAATCAGACACCTATAAAATCAATCAAAAATCAAAATAATATAACACTCTTATTCCAGTTCTAAGCTAGCAAATTCTTCTGGGGATACCTGTGTCACCATAAGATTACCATCAGGAAGCATCACTACCACTTTGTGTGTTCCACCTGTAGAAGAAAAAAACAAGGGTTACTTACATATTACATAAAACATTGAATTATTGTATGATACTTTGTATATTTCATTAACATGTAAATGGGCTGATAAATAGAATATACACAAAATGACATAACCCCATACATTTTTACAAAGATTAGGATATATACTGTGAAATGTAAATAGTTTATGCAACCGGAGAAATCAGCAATACCCGAACATGCTCAAACATCAACAGACCAAGTCTGTCATATAAATATGGACAACCCACCTATCAACAACGCGGACAATTCAGAACATTGAATGAAAAGTGCGGACCAATCAGTAGTGGGCATTCTAATGTAAGCCCAAACCCCAACTAGTGCTAATACGGTAGCTCCCAAAATACACACGAGTCACTAGTTGACAACGGCGGCCACCATGCAAACACACAGTAGTCAGGAAATCAAAACAGAACACCAGAGGCTGACTTGAAATCAAACGAGGGTTAGACAGCAATCTCGCGGATATGCTACGCAGCAGGTTGAAGTTCGCTCTGAGCAGAACCATGTAGGGAAACTTCGAAAATTCATCATCGGGGAGGCACGGTGGTGTTTTCCAGTCATTCATTGCTGAGACATCGAGATAAGTACTTTCTTCGTCCTCGTAGTCTACACCACTGAATAAAGTCTTGAGCAGATGAAACATTTCGTTCTACAAAATTTTTTCAACCGCGTCCGACCAGCTCGATTTTTTCTACTCATTAGCTATATCCGAGAGCATATGATTTTAAATACCAATAGTAATCAGTTAGCAGCATAATATGGCAATTGTCTAGCGATATTTCAACACCTGTATTATTTTCTTTAATCCGTAAACCTGAAGAATAATTCAAGGCTTAGACAGCTTTTACCGAGTTTGTTTCACAGCGAATAAATGCACTAATCTGTTCAACATGAATCAGTGCTTATGACAGGCGCTGTTAATATTAATTTAGACAGGTAATTATAATTTACGAAACCTAAGTTGGAGATATTTCAAATAAATCCAGAATTTTTTTAAATTTTCGTCTTTGACATGACTCCATTGTTAGGGATGGAACTCAGTCTATGTCGTGAGTGTCCGCCGTCTTAGTACGAGCTTTGAAAAAGTATTTAAATGTAGTGTTGTTCGCCATAGTTACGAATACGTTGTACACGTGCGTAGAAAAACATTCTTATAGTAACGAGGTAATAGGCAGTGAAGATTTAAAGTGAAAATGCACCTGCATTCACGCCGGTTGGAGGCAGGATATCCACGTGGAAATAAGATCGTAACAAACAGAAAGTAAACGGAAGATTATATAAATAAATAAATTTTGACAAAATTAAATGAAAAGGGAAAGATTCAATGATAAGCACATACGTATGAAAAACGTGACGTCTGTATTCCTCGGACGAAGTTGTTATTACATAATGACGTAGTGAGAAGTGCGCTGGTTATAATAGCGCCGGAACGAAGCTAGAACCATTAATCCATTGGAAGAATTTACTTTATCGTTTTCATTTTCTAGAAATAAATACATCCCTCGTACATTAAAATAAGTTTAATGTATGTTGTTAAAATCAAGATGGTGTGGTAGCTACATAAAATGGTTAGAAGTGTATATCCATAAGAGTATTTCAATTAACATGCACGCGAAATGAAAAATCAAAATAGTGAATGATACCAGTGTGAATTATATAGGAAGAAAGAATTAAAAAACCATGAATAGATTAGAAAAGGAATAAGTTTTAAAAGATTCGAGAAAATAAAAAAAAACAACAAAAATTTGGAATATGAAATTAAAGACATAAAAAACCATCAAGTAATAAAATGAACTTATGGAATGACAAAAATCATTACCGATTAGGCAGCGGTGGCCCTACAAATATCAATTACAGGAACTGTTGAAATTTGAGATCAGACAGAATGTGACACAGAGTCTATAATTATGATATGCGAAAGTGATAAGGGTATAATAATAATAATTAATTAGCTTGATGCAGCCGTTACTACGTGAAAGTATGTTACATCAACAATGCTTATAAAATTCCTTTGAATTTCTTGGAATGCAACAGGTACCCTAATCTTAGATACAAGTTTATAAAACGAGAAAAAAAACACAAACTAGTTGTTTCGTTACTTGTGCTACTGAAAATTTGATGATGCAAACAGTCGATATTTTTGAAGATCTCCAGAGTTCTAGCATCCCACAAGCCAATTGAAATGAACAGACAAAAACTGAAAACCAGTTTCTGTTAAGGGCGTTTTTCGAAAAATAATTTCAATAATAGCCAAGTATTGTAGAACAATTTATAATACACTGCAAATAAGAAGCATGATGGATCATGGAGAACCACGCAGAAGAAAGCAGTGATGGCAAAGGTTTATATGTGTGTCAAGATTTTCTATATAATCAAAATATACAAGGTAGTATATACTTATTTTCTAGCAAATCTGACAGCTACATGCAGAAGATGCTGTAGTGTTTACTTCTTATTCATGTTCTGTTAAACAAAATAGTGATCAAATGTCCAGATGGTAGCCAGCTGGTTAGTGTAGGCGAGTTCGAATCTTCCCCTTTTGTGACCACATGAAAATATGCGGATGGGTATAATATTCCATATGCGTGAAACTTCTCAACTTCAGCCTCCGCCAATCTTTATGGATTGTTTCAACCGTTAGACGCACAGTATGTAAGTAAAAAAATTTTCACCCCTATTGAAAAAATACCTCATAAAAGTCGAGAGACGACATTTAACTCTCTCCTTCAATCAGTATTACCAAAAATTAACTTCACATACCTAGAAACAAAATAAAATTTGGTTTCGATATCTTCAAAATCGTCATGTATAACGTGATGGCAAGAATGTGATACATACATCAGATAATAGTATCAATTACAATAGATTTTTTTAAAAATCTAATTAAACACAAGACAATTACCAATAAAATTCATGAAAATTGAACTGATGTAAAAATGCAGGAAAATGTTATTGAGATGAGACAATTTCATATAAATATCATGCACTTACCAAATATCACAATCAATTTAGTATTCAATACACAGATATGTAGAAAGTGGAAACCTTGACGAATATTCTCAATTATATAAATATATAGATAATAACTGTAAATTCAGTTAGGTAGTCACTGAGTCAAGGAAAATTGTAGTATTTGGGGATCTACAAGGATTCACCTTCATATGTCTATTTAAAATAGCTCAGCAAATATTCATCATCTGTCAAAATTTTAATGTTCATATAAAAATGCACAGAAACCCTGCAGTTTTAACTGATTCGTTTTTGTTTTGTTAAAAACTGTAGAAGCAAGAAATGAGTCGGTGCAACAATCGAAATCTGTCACGTGTAGTTTGTACATATCTTTAATTTATAAATAAAAACATTTTTCACCTATCAATTTATTCCCAAATGTAAACAGTATTGAAAATTGAAGTGCTAACTTGATATTGTCAAGCTGCATCACTTGCGTTGTACTCAGCACCTCCGTGAATGAAATGCTGAAATTTATTTGAACTCTATTATTTCTTCATCAAGAGTTCCGAAGTCGAGAGTTTTTGACAACATGATGAAGGTTTCCAAGTGATCACACCAAGGATATTCTATGCATCTTGGTTCACATAAATGAAAATTTATAGTGGTAAATAAAAACTTCCAGAAAATGAAATATGTATATTTGTTCTCAAACCATTGAAAATACTACAGAACAAAAAGATTGCACTGAAACGCCCTTAATTTAAGTAAGCATTCACCCAGCAATTGCAAAAAAAAATTAATTTTGTTTAATAACTGATATATTTGTATATTTATGTATATTAGGATATCTATTTCAAATAAATCTATCTATAGTATCATTGCTATTATGAATGGTTGGAGGGTGATTATAAATTGGTGGAACTGATTATGTCTCCTATGGCATCTAACTGAATTTGTTTCAACACCATCAGTTTTCATAAAAAAAACAGTAAAAGAAGAACCATAAACGAATGTTTTTCTCTAATTCAAAATTGAACCTTCAATAAAATTATTCTTAACAAACATCGAGAGTCTAAGAGTTGTTTCATAGAGTAGAAATGTCTGGGGTTGCTTCCCACCCGAGCCATCACTACCCAACCTTTTTTCTGTTCCAATCCAGTGTTCCAAGTTACATTTCCTATCAATCTTCTGAAAGGCATGAGATTAGAAAAGTATAAAGAGTACAGTACCCAAACCTACTTTGAAGATTTTTATTCCTTGCGACAGAGAAAAGAAGCGCAGAAGAGCAATATATCTTTATTGTTTATTGAAAATTTCGAGATTCGAGAATCGGAATTTTAAAGAAACAAAGTATGTGTCGAGTTTGAAGTTGTAATTTTAAGCTTAAAGTTGTAATTACTAGTGAGGGCGATGACATCTCCCCCTACGAAGACGCCATCTATGGGATCGATAGAGAACTCAATCCTCAAATATCAAAGATGAATGAGGCTCCTCAAAGCGGTCCGTTACAAAGTCAAGCTTCGACTTCGACCGCCGATGACATTAGTCCTTTGTCTTTCACTGCAAGGTTAACTAGAGCCCAAACACAATGCATTTACACACACAAAATTTTGACCCAAAACTCGAAATTTCAAGATTAACGTCAAAATTTCCACAAAAAAATTCTGTTTTACAGTTCTATGGATGGTATCTGGAAATTTTCATTGAACTGAACCGTCGAACATTTTTTTCAAGTCATATAATACAGTATGTAATGTCTTTTGAAATTCATTTATTCTCATTTTATTACTTTCATGAATGTATCATCCAACACTAGCAAAGCTTCGACATTGACCATAAAACGTGATTCATCCTCTGTCTTTCTATACATGGCCTTGCAGTTAAGCTTTCGTCTTTTCTAATCGTATATTCTTTTTTTTACCACACACGTTGCTTCAATAATATGAAGTCATATTGAATGTTAGGAATAATAGATGAAGCCAATGGAAATTCAAAGAAAAAATGATAAGGTCTAGACATCATTAGTAACAATAAAGGTTAGTATTCACAACAGTATTCCTTTACCAGTAAAAGGTCCCGCATTCTTGATACTGGTAGGCATGATCCTTGGGGTACTCCAGCTTTCATGTGAGTCAAAATTTCTTATTTCAATTTGTTACGAATTGAACCAGATTAAATAGAAAGTTGAGAATAAAAATGTCACAGGCTCAGCAGAAAACCAAAAAAATGGTCAGTCACACTAATTGTTATTATTCTTGAATAAGCCAAACGTAGTGCATTCAAAATTTGTATCATATACATGTAATACCTTATTACATCATTTTCGTTTCAAAACCTATTGTACAATAATAAAATATATTATTACATACTTTATATAAAATCCCATATTACATTTGTGGAGCGATAATATACCTGAGCCAATGTGGGTTGATGATGGCAGGAGTGCACTCGGAAGTTATATTTTTCTCAATTTTAATCCAAATATAAACGTCCCAAATAATAGAAGTCAAGTAACTATCAAAATCATCGAAACATTTCACAATTAAGTGTTCAAAAAGAGAGATTATTTTTTGAGAAAAAAAGAATTTTGGCTTTCTACTTCTGTATCAAATAAAAAATGTGGAAAATGTCCATCAGAAGGAAGTATATAATTACAATAAAAACGAAGATACAAACTGGAATAAACTTCTGTGTATGCTGTACTTATCTTTCATTTTCTTTCTTCCTTTTTTGGAAGTTTTCCATATTTTTAGTTCTATGTGTGTATATCAGGATTTCTAAATGAAATACATCCATTCATCAAACAATTCCTTTTTATAAAAATAAACCTGTTCGGAGGTTATTTGGATAACTGGGCCTGATGTATTTACAATGGAATATCAAATTTTATTGTCACGGGTTGGACTGTTCATCAAATGACTTATAAAAATTAAAAGGGAGTGACGAATAAAACCACTATCATCAAATTTTATTTGTCGAATAGGTGTTTCGATGACATCACCGTTCACTGCCTGAAATTTTCAGGGGTTTATTTGTAAATTATATTTTTGCACACAGTTTATACCCAGGCGATTCTTCAACAGCTAATATTGGATAGGAACTCAGGGATAAATCCTCAACATTTAGTATTGCTTGAATTCAGAGAATAAATGTTAATGGCATTCACCTCAATCAATTGTACTACACTCGTTCGAGTTTTCAACGTTGTGCAGTCATGAAAATTTAATAAGAGTACTTGAACGGAAAGGTAAGGTTAATCATTAATATTCTTCTCTGAGACAGATTCAATTGATACATTTTTTTTGGTGGGGTTGTCAAGTGAAAGACAGAAGAAATTGAAGTTAAACAATAACCACAGATTGACCAACAATTGGTATTCAACGAGAGTAGACTGGAAGTTAGTGGTTATTTTGATAAAAACTGACTTTCTTCCAGAAAAAATGACTTCCTTTCAATATTTGTGTCCTTTTTCAAATTAGTGAACAATATTTATGGAAATATTCAGTACAGCTTGCCACTCAAAGAGATTGTAAAGTAAGAAATAATATTTTGTTTTCTTCATATGAAATTGTAAGTATTTTGCAATGTATTTGAATATTTGAAGGTAGAGTTGAATTATTTATCTGTTGGCACGGCGTGCTTTTAATTATTTGGATAACTCACTAAGAATGTACCTGTAACTGGAAAAATATATATTATAAATAATATAACAGAATGACGGAAGATATTATATCAATATGAACGTGTCTACAATGCAAAGTATCTCTCCTAATTTATCAAAAACTTACTGCCTAATGGAGCAATCATTACACTTTTCAACTGGTATATATTTCTCCAACTTGCAATTTGGGACACAGTGTCAACTGGTTCATCTGATATCAGGACATATTTGTGATGATTTGATTGAAAGGAATTTATACTATGCTTGGAATCACACATTAAAAAAAAAGACCTCTTTACCCTTAGTTTGCACAAGTTTCGATCTCTGTGGTTTGTCGTTCATAAGGGGGGACAACTGATTAATGGAAAAGCATATTTGTAATTGTATACGAACGAAGGCTTTCATCACGATTAAAGAGAATAAATTCCGGGCTGGTAGGCTTTGGTTGAATGGAACTTGAAGTACCAAACGTTTTATTTGCTACTGAGGCAGGAATCATCAGTGTTATGTGCGTTGACTGTGCAGTCAATGCATATATCACTGATGATAACTGCCGTAGTAGCAGGAGTAACGTTTGGTACTTCAGGTCCCATTCGACCACAGTCTACCAAATTGAATTTTGTTCTCTCCAAAGATTTTAGCGTCCATTCAAAGAAAGTGTTCTGGACCACAGTCAATGACATATGGTGTATTTGAAATTATCTTTAAAGCCTTTTATATGTAACCCAAATTCAAGACTTAGTATGTTAACACATCTGATGAAGTTAATCAATTTCCTGGGAGCCAGTTCCTATAAGTTTGAGAGTATTTGCATTACCTCTCCAAGGAACTTTCTCAATCGTTCCCATTCGGTATAACTGTTACTTGAAAAAGGTAAGTTATTTATTTGATTCAATAAAATAAAATTAACTCTTACCTGGACTGGGCGGTTCTGCCCTGACCACCTGAGCAACCACCTGATCATTACTCTCAGTTGGGTCTGTTTTGATGGAAAGTTGCTCAGTAACGTCAGGTCTTAACTCTGTCATAGACATTTCTGTCTCTGGCTGTGGTGGAACCTCATCAGTTATTGCCGTTGGGTCCACGGCCTCTGCTACCTCATTGGTTACTAGCAAACACTGTTGCTGACCATCACTGCCCTGAGTCAATAAGATCGTTTGACCTTGTTCATTCTGACCTGCCACTTGGTAAACTGTACCATCATCTCCAGTAATGAATATAGGATTCTCATTATCAGCAAGAGTGAAGGCTGACATGTCTGTTGTCAAGTCATTTTGAGCCTCTGAAGCTAAAGCTACAGTAGATTCTTCTTCAGGTTCTTGTTTGGAAATTGGAATTAATGCAGTCTCTTCTTGGTTTCCATCTTCCCCTGACAGTGCAGGTTCATTTTCTTCTGTATTTGTAAGCAGTGATGGAGATTGTGATTTCGGTGGCTGGACAACTTTAGGTGGTGTAATTATTAGATCATCGTCTCCTGTTGGCAATGAAAAAGTTCTTGACTAATTATTGTCTATGAAATGTTGAAAATTTTAAAATTGAAAAAAAATTAATGAAACCTATTTCTCAAATTGCATTTTAAATAATTATATTTTTTCTTCGCTTATCATTAAGATAGGATGCAAGTGAACAGTGCAAAAACTAGTTTTATAATTATTTGAGAAAAAAAAGGTTCCTTGCGATTTCTTGTAATTTTTCAAATATCACTTGAAATTGCTTCTACTAGTAGTTATTATTACCAGAAAAGTTTATAACATGTTAACTCACCTATTAAAGAAGGCATGCTTATAACTGTCTTTGGTTTAGAGGGCACAACCTTTCTCTCAACTCTCTCAGGTTGACCACGAATGAAAGTAGGTTCTTTTTTAGGAGAAATAGTCCTTTGCATCACATTCATGTTACTATGAATCATTCTTGGTTGGGGTCTGGCAACTGGTGAAGTTGCACTCCTAATTGTTGTATTTCCAATTTTTCTCATATTTGCTGCAGGACTTGTTCTAGGAAATGTATAAACATGTTTCGGAGACGTATCATGATGAGGTCTGAGTACCTGTCTCGGTTTAGGAGCCACCGGTTTTGTGCGGACATAAGAACTGATTGGTTTAATGATAGGATTCATAACTTGTGGGCTTCTGGCAACAGAAGGGTTTAGAATCCTTTGATTGACTTTAGGGGTGGAAGTATTGTGTAATATGCTTTTTCTTACACCTTGTTGACCAGTTAATGCCTTATTCAGTATTGAACTAGGGCCTTTCTTTGGTAGAACCGACATTCTGACAACAGTTCTTGTTGGTGGAGCTGTCAAAATCTTTCTAACTTGTTCATTCTTTGCTGGGACCATGACTTTCTCTTCCAGTTCTTCATCTTCATCACCACGCTCAAGACCGATTGGATCTTCTATCTCCATTGGAGTTTCTGGTGGTTCATTTTTCAGATCTTCTTCTGTTATATCAGCTGCTGCTAACTTGACGATGTTATCCAAAGAATCATATTTACTTTCTTCTATTGGTTCAGGATCTGGAATATCTGGATATTCTTGTCCAGCAATTTTTCCTGTGAATGGATCAAGTGTAAATTCTGAAGTAGGGCTTTCAGGCTCAGGTATCTTGATTTCATCTGGAAAAGGTAATTCTTCTAATCCATCATCAGATTCCTCATCTTCTTCCTCAACTTTTTTGGGGGATTCTGGATATAACAATGTCGCTGGCTTGCGTTCTTCTTTCTTATTGAGCACTTTAGTTATACTTGGTTTCAAAGACTGATCTGGTAGTTTTTTCAGAGTTGTCATCTTTTCAAAACCAGACTTTTTATGGGTTTCTTGAACTTTCTTCATTACTTCAGCAGGTTTTTTATTATCAGGAGATCTTGGAATGACAGGTGTTCTAATTTCTATAGGTTTTTTTGCTTTCAAGACAGGTTTCAAAGGTTTAGTGGGCGTTGTTTGAACATTTTTGTTGGGAGTGACTTGAATAACTTGTCTTGTGGTAGATGTAGGTCCCTCTTTCTTCACAATTTTAATTTGTGTTTGACCTATTTTTGGAGCTACTTTTACAATTGTTTGCCCTGCATTACTTGTAGAAACTTTAGATGTTGTCGAGTCCAATTTTATAATTCCAGCAGTCTTTGACATAATGTAAACACCAGTACTCAGCGACGGTAATTGTTTTTGGTTTATTCTTACTACTCCATTTGCATCAGGTATCAATACATTTGGTGGAAGGGTGGTTGATTTACCTATTCCATTATTCACAACTTGAATATTTTGAGGTTTAGGAGCTATTTTTCTGAACTGAGGCCTAGGAGGTGAAAACTTGACTGGGGTGTCTGAGTCATCAGAGAATTCTTCAAACTTCATCCTTTTTTCAAAGGAATCGTCACTATCAGGTGATCTAGGTCGTTTAGCGCCGACAGGAGGATTTTCTTCATCAGATATATTGCCACACCAGGCTTTCACTTGGTTGAGAGCTTTTTGTTTGCTGGTTCTTGTCGGACGACTGGAAAAAAAGGAAATCATTTGAAACTCTTCTTGAAGTAAGACTTTTATTACCCTAAATATTATGTCAAAATGTAATAAATTAATCAATTTCCTTATCTATGTCAAAATAACCTTTATATAATTATACATAGTTGGTTTTTTTGCATCTTTCGTTTATCAAAACAAATGCTGGCATATTTTTTTATTTATCTGAATTTAATATAATTTTGGGTTATTCCACTCTCAGGTAAGTGAAACATTAAAATTTATCTACTTTCAGGCGAACACTTTAGAAACTTCTTTATAATGGATTCCATACATTTTGTCATCGACAGGTGACAAATTAAAAATTGATTAAGCACAGACAAAATTTTGATTTCAGACCTGGAAAAATGTTAATAAAATCAATTTTGTGCTTGGAAATTCGAAGTTTTTCAAATATTTAACTAGGATTAAAGATGAATATTTTGATTGTTCCCCAATTTTTAGATTTTTTTCTACTATTGATGAGATCGTATACTTACTTAGGAGTTTCTGCACTGAAATTGGCAGAAGATGATCCAGGCGTCGTGAGAGAAGAAGTGTTCAAAATTTTAGAGCGACTCTTTACCAAATTGGCAGCTTGTTGCTGAGCTTTTTCAGCTTTCAGTTTTGTTAATTGTTTTTCAAATTCGTCCACCATCAACTTGCAGTGGTTAAGATTTTCTATAGGTTCCCAAGTGTTATCTTCACTAAAATTCATATAAGATTGATTATCGTTCAACGATTATTTGTCTTATCATGAATTTTAACGTTTATTATCATAACATATTTTCACGAATGTTGATTTCAATACCATTCAATATCATTCTTAATCTAATAATTTAGCAAACTTCTTTGAATTTTATTAGTCCGATTTGAAACATCTTGACAAGGTACCCAGCACTTCAATTTAAAAACTTTTTCCTGGACAATTTATTCTGTTTTCCAGTGCCCAATAGTTAGATAATTGAAAAACTCTGTGAAAACAAACTCTAATACATTTGATCAAAAAAATACAAATGGTATATACACCAGTTTAAATTTGAATATGCAAGAATGAAATCTAAATATTAATTGAATATGACAGATATGGGATAATCTCTATATAAACCAAAATAATAGTCTCACTGAAACAACTCTTGCTGTTTCGAAAACTAAGAGATATACGAGAGCATAGAATATGTTATATAATAATGGACAAAAATATATGTAAGAAACTAATCACAACTAATATCATATGGTAACCAATGTTAATTTCAGGATATCTTTAGTGCATTGAGGACGAATGGAGGGCTTTGCAAAAATTTTCTCTTAGAGGAAACTTGCACAAATGTGTGTCACATATAATCCAATATTCCTCGTTATATTATTCAGGGAATAGTTGATTCCGGTAGACATGTGCCATATCCCACTTTGTAGGAATGTTCGGATAGGTGTTGAAGTATTAAAACTTCTTAATACTATCCATTATTTCCAAGGTCCTATTTGTAACAGAAGCATTTTCTAACTCTCCAGTCACACCTAATTTCTTTAGAAAATTGTAGCTGATTATGATCAGCTACAATACACTTTTGAAATTATAAGTAATACCCCAAAACTTGCAGAATGCACGAACAACAAACACCCCTTATAAAATTGACTCCTCTCATGAAATCTTATTCACAGTTGCTATATTTATGACCGAATACAATATTGCAGGAAAAAAATATCAACTCACAAAATAATTATAAATATTGAAATATTCTAAATATCCAGAAACTAGTGAAAATTCCCTAACTTTCGTGTAATAAGGCCATACCTGTACTTTTTACAAATTTTTATTTTTCCTGACTATTCCAGATTTTCCAGGTTGCTGGGTACCCTGAATAATAATAAAGTTGATAAATCACATTATTCAACTCCTTTACGTTTATTACCCTGCATTAAACATATTTCAATAATTATAAGAACATAAACTTTCACGGCCAAAGTCACAATTAAAGAGAACCAAATACGGGCTGGTAGGTCATGGTTGAGTGGAACCTTAAAAGATCATTCACATAATGTCCCTTATAAACAAAAGTATTGAATAAAATTAGCAACATGTTAAACATTTGCACAAAATGTAACCAAACGAATCAGGAGAACCCATTGATGACTCTAAGGTTGCGCATAGGTTTCCTAGTCATTTGGTTACACAAACTGTAGTAGTAAACATTTCGGCTCTATAACTACAGCTTAAATGAAAAATATAAATAAATGTGAATAACATTGTAAATATAAAAATGTATACAAATATAAATAGAAATGTAAATATAAAAATATGAATAAAATAATAAGTGACAAACATATACAACAGACAGAATAATAAAAATACGCAGAGGAAATGAATCAAGTAGAGCTAATGATTCCCAAGAATCTTATATTGTATTCAGTATTTGTTAGAGTCACATTGTTCAATATATGCTTTCCACTCCGTTTAGCCAATTGTGAATAAGAATAACTTCTGTCTTGTCTGCATTAAAGAATTCACCATTGTTACTGAAGTAATTTGATATCCGGCTTGCTGTTCTGGCTCGATCTTTCCTATCTGTACCTGGTACAGATATAACCACATAACCATGTTATATACATAAAGTATAAACAGCAGAGCACCTATTATTGAACCCTGTGGTACACCATACTTAGATCTAGACATTCATGATTGAGTATATAGATGTCTATGTTTTATTTTCAAGATATGAAGTCAGCCAAATAAGAGAAATCCCTCTTAAACTATACATTTCCAATTTCGTAATAAGTTTATTATGATTAACGTACACAAATGCTTCACTCAAATCACAAAGAATCACGGCTGGGCATTCTCCCCCGTTAACATATTTTAGGATTTTGTTCAATAATGAAAACATTGCCGCATTTGTTGATTTTTCGAAAGGAAACCATGCTGACTCAATATGGAATGTTTATTTGAAAATTAACAGAGGCGTTGAAGAAAACCGTATTCAAATACTTTATAAAATTCAAAGGGAAAATTCATTTGATTGAAAGTAACAATGACAATAAATTATTTCGATAAAATCAGATACCTTTCTGTGGCTCGGGTTGAAGTAACTAGTTATACGATTAATTTTCAATAACTGTCATAATTATCTATTCCGGTGTCAAATATTTGAAACGTAGTATAAAATTCAAGTGATTTTTTTCCAAAAGTAATCAAAAGGTGCTGATGATGAGTTAAGGACTAATTGCTTTGCCTCAATATTCACTTGCAGATTGGGAGTTCTTGTGAATGAATAACTACTATGATTTGTATTTGGTTCATTGCCCCTAACCATAAGGAAGCAAAGACTAAAAAAGTAAATAAAATTAAAATTTCATGTACTGTTTTAATGAATGATATCAATTTTCATCCCATCACAATTTTTTCTGTACAACCTGATTAAGTAAAAGTGATTTTCATGTGATTGAATGTTCATAATCGGGGTGAATTAAAAACAAAACTTCTCTGACAGATGTACACACAGTTTTATTATTGAAAAAATGTAAACTTCCATGGTCAAAGATAAATGTGCAGACGCTATTAGACACTGCCGCAGATCTGTGAAAGTCAATTTTATTCGATTGGTGGTGAACACAGCTGATACGTGTGCAATTTACTGCAGGTAATCAGACTTTATTCATGTCAATTTCCTGTCTTTCGGTTGAAATTATTTTTGTATTTTTTGAATTTCTGCCGATAGCATCTCTGACACAGTTTCATAGATATTTTTTTTTTTCAATATCTACAGATCGATCTCACAATTAATATTTGACATTTCTCAAGATCGATTTTTTTTTTCGTTTGGATAACTGAATTTATAGAGCCGTAATTATACCGAACAAATATTTACCGAAAAACTTCACAAGTTTCGGAATGCGATCGAACAGAGCGATGTACAAAGTGCATCTTTACCAAAGAAAGAGTCGTTTAAAATGTTTATTATCATTCTGAGGTTAAAGTTTCGCGATCGTATTCGGAGAAACGAAGCAAGTGCAGTATACCCGTAAATTTTACTGAACTTTAGGAAACTTTTGGAAATTTACCTTCAGTTTCTGCTGTTCTCCGGTAAATTATTCAAACGGTTATTATCCGATTCGAACCATTTGCTGATTATGGTCAATACTTAATCCGAGCTGAAAGCAGTTTAGGGGAGAAACTGCTGAAAATTGCTTGTTTGAGGCGAACTAATAACTGAATGAAATGAAACGAAAAAAATCTTCGGTCGAGAAGTTTCGGTTTTAACGATATTGAAAAAGACTGGAAAATGGAATGCTGAAATTACACAATACACAAATTGGGAGAAATTCTAACTGATAATTTGCATAGTACTTACCAAAAAATATCAGTAGGGTATGGAACCGAACCGAGTTCGCTTGCTATCACAAATAAAGGGATTTTGCTGAAATAACTTTGATATATATGACATAATTGGTCGTTATTTGATGAAAATTTGCAATAAACGTATTCGAGGTGGGATTATCACGAAACAGTTTACAAAAAGTTGAACAGTTAACAACACTGCCTCGTCAAGTGTTTTTGTATAATTTAATGTTCATATAAAAGAAATTGTTTTGAAAATATTTTTCTTTCGTATAATTCAATTTTAATATGAAAGTAGTTATTTCAAAAGGGCTTTTATTTCAGTTTGTACCTGAAAGCTACTTTTTTACATGATATACACATCTTTGTGAAGAGTTTATTTTTTTAATAATGTGATATTAAATCCTATCCAAGCCATCACGTGGAAAATGCTTATCATGTGGAAAATGCTTACCCCTAAGATCCGGTGTCACCAAACCAGACTCACTAGCTTTTCTTAAGGCAACTCTCACAAACGTTTCAGAAATTGAAAGGGTGCTAAGGAGAAAAGTTTTGCAAGCCATGATGTAAGTTAAAAAAATATACGAAACTCTGTTTTGCTTTTTGTTGTGCCATCTCAGGCCGTCGCCTAACAACAGGTTTATTTTTTATAGAAGATACTACGAATTGTTCCAGCTTCTCTCAGCATTCCAATGGTCAGAGTATATTTTTTAAATGTTGCCACAATAACGCAATTGGATTTACGTTTGTCTGGCTCAATCATAGGCTAGGACATAGGTTAGGAAAAATATCTGATTCCTGCCTCGACCAGATATTTTTCTCGATAAAATTTATCTGGTTGAAGCTGGGATGATTCTGTAACCGTGTTAGGAATCACACTTTCAAAAGTAAGACCTCGTTAGTCCTTAGCTCGCACAAGTTTCTCAACTTCTGAGAGTTGTCGTTCGTATGGGGGC